>JAHWXV010920620.1:0-12689 GCA_024586415.1 Phrixothrix hirtus | reverse complement strand
AAAGCATTGAGTTTGTCTTTTCCATGAGTCCAGATCACAAAGGTGTCATCTACGTATCGTAGCCACAGTTTGGGTTTGTGAGTTGCGGTTTGTAGTGCGCACTTTTCCAGGTCTTCCATAAACAAGTTAGCAATAACTGGAGACAGTGGAGAGCCCATGGGTGCTCCTTTTGTTTATTTGTATCGTTGTTCTTGGTATATAAAATGTGTTTTCTAGGCAATGCTTTGTTAGTTCCATGATATGGTCAAGTGGTTGGTATTTTCTTTTTATTATTTCCAGAGTTTCATCTATTGGTACGTTGGTAAATAATGAAACCACGTAGAAACTGACTAATAGGTGGTCTGGGTGAATAGGTTCCTTCCTCAGTAGATCGATGAAGTGGCTTGTGTTTTTTACGTAGGATTCTGCTTCTTTAACGTGAGGCCGTAGTTTTTTGGCTAGGTATTTCGCCAGTTCTTGTAAAGGTGATCCTATAGAACTGACTATAGGCTTTTCACAAACAAGGGGCTCCATTTGCTAAACTATGATGAACAGAATAAATTAAAATGGTAACTTCATCGATCGTGTCTTCTTCTCTGATGAATCAGGTTTTTGCGTTAATGGAAATGTTAACCTCCATAACTACAGATATTGGTTAATGTATGGTATGGCACCATTAGCGAAAAGGCTTAGGTCCTTTTTCATTAATGGCAATTCAACATCTGAAAACATTTTACAATCATTAGGGCAACATATTCCCCAATTCAGAGAAGATTTCCAAACTACGATAGCCGAAACATACCAGCAGAAACTATATCGTTTCAACAAGATGGGGTACCGCCCCAGTTGGCCTTCAAGTGCGCCAGTATTTGCAGGAAGCGTTTTCTGGTAGACAAATAAGACGAATTGGGGCAATTGAATTGTTAGCTACGTCACCTGATTTAACCCCAATTTATTTTTCCTTGTGGAGTTATGTAAAAAAATCGGGTTTATATTAATACAGCAACACAAATCAAAATTCACAAGAATGCCTAAAGAACGAAGTTACTAATATTTTTCGGAATGCTTTGATTGACTCTTTACAAAATTTTGATCAACAAATTCATTATTGACTGAAGATAAATAGAACATCTGTCGTAAAATAAATAAAAATATTGTAGCTTAAGGGCTAATTTCATAATTAAATGTGTTATTTTTACAATTATGCAAGTGGCAAAAGTTAAAGCTCTGATAACAAATGAGGTATGTTTATACTATATAGCCGAATCCAGAAAAAATGGTCTTTGCATAAATATTTCGCAGAAAATTCTCTGTAAATCGAGTAACCGGTAGTACTTTTACCGTTAATTCTGAATAAAATAACTGTGAAACTAGTAGTCCTAGCAAAATGAATATATTTAAAGACATAACTGTCTTTTGGTTAACATTGAATAACGGGAAGCACCATTTTATTTCTTCCATTTTAAGATATTTTTCGAATTTTTCATTTTTTTGCGATTTTCTCGAAATCGGCTGCAAAGGTTTATTTAAAACTTATTATATTTCTTAGCTATTTAATACCCTTTCATATAATCTAGGCGTTTTGTAATAATATCTGGATACACAAGAGCGTTGCCATACTGTAGACGAACATCTCATATCAGTCTCCTCCCCTTCTGTTCGCCCTGATAACTCTTATAAACGATGGAATGAAACTGCGTCAAACTTCAAATGTCTGCACAGTTTCCGCAAGAGCAATGGTTAACACAGTGACAGTTTCTGCAAGCCCACTGATGTAATATTCGCCTTCCAGTATTTCTGATCCTAATTAGAATAATTTGTGCCATTGTTTTACAGTTGAATCTAATGGAGACGAGTTTCCATATGCATCAATCAAACAGTTTTTAGGTTTCATCCGTTTAAGAGTTGTTTGCTCAAGAATTTGATCATCCTACGATATTCAATTTTAAATATCTTAAACAGCTTTCGGATACGTCTATTTTGAATAGAAGTTAAACTAAATTGCTTGAAATAGAGCGATGCAGGGATACTCATATTAGTTATCAGATATCGGGTTACGTAAGGGCAAGATCCGATCCGATTCCGATCACTCGAAATTAGTCAAGGCGAAGAGCTATGGACCTTACTACATGCACACCGATCAGAACTTAATTTATTATCTCATTTTTTCATTTCCGAATTGAAATTTAACTGATCCCTTTTTCAGAGAATAGTTTCTAGTACATAGAACTTTATTCCTTTCTTTTATTATATATACAAGTATTTAATATTAATTTTTGCAACAATTATAAGCTGAATTTATATTTATTAATTTACCATAGGTACAAAAATAAGTATACAAATAGTAATTACAGCTAACGTGCTAGGGGCCTATTTTCCTTTATTCAAGGAACACGGATGTATATATATATAATTAAAATAATCGTTAAATTATTAGAAGGACTTGTTAGAAATGGAGCTATGACTAATAGCTATAAACTAAACTATATTTTTCACTAAGATTAGCTTTTATTAGGCATTTTATACTTGTATTAAGTGCATATAAATGTTAAAATGCATACGTGACTTTCTAGTTTAAAATTTCGTTGTGATGTAACATACATATATACATTCAATAGAATTTATTATAATTATTTAAAATTAAACAACATTAACAGGTTATTGAAAATAGATTCGATTTTATATTTTCAAAGTAAAATAGAACAAATTCAAATCACGCAATATATGCACGCGAGTATATTAGTTCAATAACAAGCTTGAGCTAGGTGTAGGTTAGATGAAAAAGAAAGTGAAAGTTTATACGTTAAGGAGAAGTAAACGTTGAAATGATACTTCAATTTTAATTTATAATCAATTCTGCGATATCACAAACAAAATTCCTGCATTGTCAAAATAAAAGTGAGCCGAGAGTCAATTTGATGAATAACAAAATAATGTAAATAATTAATAAAATCAGGTGAATATTTTCTACGACATACAAGTAAACTCCTTCGATATCAAAACAAATCAAAAGGCAAACATAAAATTTAAAATCAATGAATTTGTAAAGAAATATACAATTTGCTACGAAACGGACCGACAAAATGTGTTCTGGTATTGAAAAAAGAAGAGAAGGGGTATCTTGAGTGAAAAGCAGGTTTCTTGTACATGAAGTTAAATTAGAATATTTAGTGGGAAAACAAAAACAAATTTGTGTACCCTAGACCAGATGAGTTGACGAGACATAAAATTTAAGTTACGATTTTGCAAAATGTAAATTCACAGCGTTTATGGTTTATTTTGAAAATATTAAATTAATCCTATTTTATAAATAACTTATCAACGTTTTTAATTATAATTAATTACATTAAAATTAGATAATAATCATTGAACCACAAATTAAATTTAACCTATAAAATCACCAATGTTTTTCAATATTTATACGTAGTCCTAATACTAAATACATAATGTATTATAATGCCCTAAATATGTATATCTAATAGTCATACGAACAAATATGTACATACATACTAAAAAAACGAACAATGCAAATCGATCCGAACAGGTAAAACTGGTCAAGTTATAATAATTGATTTCTTATATTATTAAGTTATTGGTTAGTGAAAATATGAGCTACCTATACCTTTCTTTTCGAATATTATTTTATGATATATTCGATTTTATAAAATATAAAACACATCAAATAACTTTCCGTTGTAAATTTTACTAAATGTCAAAAAATTAAAACTTTTTGTATTACACTAGGCTCGTACTTCATAAATAATCGGTTTTCATAAGATAACGTAATAAAACTCGCAAGCTATTTAATAATTTATTTTGACTCACTACTTTATTTACAATTTACAGCTAATTATAATATGTTTTAAATCACAACTTATTTTTACACTTACATGTAGATTTTGGAAATAATTAAACTGATATATAACTGCTACAATATTTTGTAAATTCAATACATTCTGACGTGTTTGAGCTAACTAGCAAAAGCCACTCTTGCAACTCCATGTAAAAATGACAGTGCATTGTTTTCTTTCTTGGCAAAGTCTTGCTTGGATTCCAACAATATCCCAAAATCTAACATAGAAACCATCCCAAATGTACCTCGCTGATTGCGACCAAGCTTGGTACATGAAAGGAATGAATAAAGGCATGGGAAACGTATTTGTTTATCAGCGCTAGCTACTCCTAAATGAAGATATTCACTTTCAATGTTGTAATAAATTTTCGTATTGATCCTTTTGCGCAACTATTAATGACGCTACAGTATATCGTTTGTGGTTCCTTTGGGAATAATATTTAGTATAACATCTTTGTTTGGTGATACAGCTTCTTGAAAATTTTATAGAAAATGTTCGCTCCACGAGTCCAATAATAATAAATATACATCTCTTAAATATGTTTTATATTAGTTGGAAGTTAATTTTCCAGCTTTAATGCTACTACATAAATACTATCTGCTTTAAACATACCTGGTTTTACTATAGGGTCAAATTTTTCAGATTTTTCCTTTAAAATGATATATAAAAAAGATAGTAATTTTCCATCTGCTAAAATTGTGCGTTCTATCGTGCAGTTGTGAGTGGTAGCTGGTATTCAATGTACAATTTCCTCTACAGTTTTAGTATCAGAGGTGTATAGCTTTCTCCTTGAATGTAACTATAATTTAAAACCGCTTCGATCAGATTTACAAACGTTTTTCAAACAATACCTGGGAATAAATGTTTGTATTTTATTTATAAACACCATGGAATTGATTTCGATGTCATTTTGTATTTTCAATATTCAATTCGTAACAAATTTAGTTATCTTTAGTTATCTTCCTAGAAACAATTCCATGAACTCACTTAAATTTACGTACCCACTTTTCTGATCCCAAAAATTTTACAAGTGGCATACAAGCTTCATGCGTCCCGTGAAGGCTCTAGTTTTAATTGTTATATCACGAATTGGAATTTCCTTTCTCATAGCTTCCTTAAATCGACTCTAAACATACGACATGTTCCTTATAAGTACAACCTTTACTAAATTGATATGCTCCTCTTTCCAATTGGTTGATAGATGTTACTTTCTTGAATCTATGTTGTACTGTCGCTCATTTTAAATTACTATTACCGCCACTTCTTCAGTAACTAAAAGTATTGATTTTATACTGTAAATCCAATTCCTCGACAGTGCTATCTACAGAGCACGAAGGGTACACTATTGGTTTATCAATGTATCTGTTTTCATCTAGATGTATATCGCTATCATTTTTCACACTATGGGATTCTATTATTCACCAGAATGTTATTACTATCTGTTACTTTGATCGTCTTTGACATATAAAATGATCGAACTAACTGTGCAGTCGTAATCAAATAACAAATGAAGTGAACGTTTATTTAGGATCACTACTTGACCGTAACTTTATTGAAAAAAACTTCACTTACGCGTAGGCAGGAGTCTGACGGTTCCGAATGCCTCAGCAGCGTAGTGGCGACAAAGCTTCGGTTCCAATTATATCGTACTTGTAGCGTACTACACGGTAATGTAATGCCCCAAACCCTCGAACGGACATTGGTGAAAAATACCTCGATAAAAATCTTCTCAAACCAGGACGTTGACCCAATTAAAATGCACTCGCACCCTTGAAGAACGAAAAGGCGCACGCTGGCCTCACGTTAGTTAGCTCTGAACTGATGTTAAAAGAAGTTTCTCCTTGAACTTACGTCTAAAGGGAGGATCGGTGGTTAACATTTATTTTTAGCATAGTACCCGTTCTAATGGGAAAGCTGTTGTTGTATTATTTTTACGAAAAAGCCCTTATGTTTTACAAAACTGGAATTGGAATTTTAATATTGGTAAATATTATTAATAAATGCTTTGCAAAATTTAACGGTTTACGTTTATAATTTTATCATAAAAATTGTATTGGGGATTCACCGATTAGGTTTTACTATTAATTCATTTATATGTATACCGGGTGTTTCCAAATAAATACCAAATGTTGTAGGAATTTCAGACGCGTTTACAATTACTGATTTGGGGATGAATTGATGAGATGCAAGTAATATGTTTGACAATATTTTAGTAGGAGCGTTCTAAGTAAACAAATATTCACATACATTTCAAGCAATCAATATATGGAAATGCAAAATTCCGAATTGACACGAACTTTAAATTTTTATTCATTTAAAGAAGTAGGATTTTAAAAGAACCTAAAACCCCTAAACTTTATTTTTCATAGAGGCATTTATTTTGAAATTGCACTTTAAATATTTTGTACGCGTGATAAAATATAAGCAAAAACGTATTGGGGATGATGGTAGTTTTACTGAACATAAATTATTTACATAAAATCATTAATTCCGTTTATGGCCCTTTAAGAAAGGAAAACGTTCATACGTTTACAGTTTTGATGTAATTTCATTAGTACTCGCGTAAAATAATCAAAACGAAAATTTACTAAAACTTTGGGAATTATGGCCGTTCTTTTGTGTACCAGATTTCATTGAAATCGGTGATATGTAAGTGTCCATGTTTCAAAATACTACTTATATTATGTTACGCACCACTCGCCAGCTAAGCTGACTTACCACACAGCCAACCTTTAGCATGACTAACTTTCTATCGCCATTGAAATGGAGTTGCTTCTTTAGGTCCCACGATATATCCCACAGGTCATCAAAACCTAGTTTCAGAGGTGACCATACTTTGGTAATGATATAGAAGATGCTTTGCATGCCCTGGTCGTGATGGCACCGTAAAGGACGCTCCTTTCCAACTTTTAACCCCTGATTTAGTATCGTTTCTACACCGCTGTATTACCGCTTAAATTCGGCAGCAATACTAAAAAACATCCGCAAACGTTTTGTAACATAATAAATCAAAGGGTACTCTTCTGATAGGCCAAATAATATATGTACTATTTAGTGCTAACAACGAAACTAGCATGAAGTACTAAGTAGAATTCCATTAAATCTGCAAACGTTTGTTCTTTACTTCGGACTTCTATTTAATCCACTTATACGTGGTACGCGTTTTGTTTAACTTTTGGCTGTTCTTGGTCTTCATTCATACTAGCGTAAGTAAATAACTCATTTGTACCATTTTAAGTATTCCTTCGAGTAGTTTGCTAATCCGGTACATGACATCGTCAATATCATTGATCATTATTATAACTTTGTACGGGCCTTTTCCAGATAGTAGTAGTTTGCTTATTAGGTCTCGTCCTCATTATGCTAGCGTAACCACGGTAACTCATTGGTTGTAATTCTCCAGCTTAAGAATTTATATCCAAATAACTGAATGTTACGATATTTTCTCATGTGTAGTGGTTAACTCAACCTGAAAACTCTCACCGTACCAACTTCCAACATATATCACTTCTCCTCGCCTACTATCGAACTGTAGATCGCATGGCAGTCTTATATCACGTATAATTAGCACTTTAACTGGTATTCCGCCTGTTCTGTCATGTACAGCCAGTCGGTACACCCTTAGGAACGGATCTAAGTTTATTTCTAGTCTTGTTAATGATCTAAAACCACCTTCGACAAATATCTCCTCCACGGTTCAGTCTATGCGCTCCGTCGTTCCATCAGACAATGGATAAAAAGCGGTGGTGCTAGTCTACTATGTTTTTAATAACTGACAAAGACTTTGGAATAGGCCTAACTAAAAATTTCACCTTCGGTAGGATTACACTCTAAATGTAATTCTGAAATGGCTAAGAGCTCACTCACCAATATCTCGAATTTTGTCTCCTGATTTGCTAAAGCATGTGCATCAATCCGCTTACTAGATTAATCCATCGCCACCAAGAAATATTTATTTTTTGCTTTTGTTTCCGGTAACGAACTTGCGATATCAACATCTACTCTAATAATGGTCTTATAACATTTCACTAGTACTATCCATCTTAAAATGGACCACTCCATGAAGCGCATCTTTCACATTTTGGGCGCCATTCCTTAACAACTTTTTTGCAATTCATCCAATAAAATATTTCACAAACTCTTTACAGAATCTTCTTTACGATTATACCCCTCCCGGTGAACTATCATGGTATTATCTCGAAATTTCTGCCACTATATTTTTAGGAACTATCAAATGATCCGTTTTTCAGTTTCTATCTTCATTTTCCAGAGCTGTTCCTTTCCGTGCAAGTGTTGAAGCATCATTCTTCCATCTCAGAAGTAACTTCGGGTCTGGATAGTTTTATTGATCTTGTTTCACCTTTTCAGATTAGCAATGTTCATTATTAACAGTAGTACGTTTAACATATTTTTTCAATTTTGCAGTTTAGCCGAGAATAGTGATTACAGTCTTCTGAAGAAGGATTTCTAGGCAAAGCATCAGTATGTTAGTGATTCTTTCCGGCACCACGTTCAATCTCAAAATCACATCCTTGCAGTGATTTAACCTTCCGGTTTCCTAAACTATAGTCTCTTCAACGCTGCCTGATTAATCCACAATAGGAAGTTCAACCCATAAATATATGTTTAGAGGTGTTCAGTTGACTTTAACGTCGTTAATAATTAACTTCGAATAACACAATTGTTCCTTTCAGCTTGAAAAATAACTCGCTAAAACATCCAACTACTTTCTCCTATTCGTCCTGAATCTTTCATTTTACGGTGCCGATACCGACATGACCACCATTATTGTCCAAGACAAGTCAAATAACAAAGTACAAATGCAATAATCAAAACTCCTTTATCCACTGCGAATAATTTTTGACAATTATTGTTCAAGAAACTGGATTGGCCGATTAGCTTTGTAAAAAGCTCTGCAATGTTTGCAGGCGGTAGTAAATAAATACTCCACAAAAGCTTTGTAATTTGTATTTATCTTTTGGTTTTGGCCATTTACGTACTGCCCAAATCTTTTCTGAATCAGCTGCCATATCTTATTCAGAAACTACATTACCCAGTACGGCGTAAAAATAGGTTGAAGATGAGATTTGATCTCGATGTCATAATGACGAATGGGCCAGTCAGATCGTGTGATGTCGGAGAGGGGTCGAGATCAGCACAAGGTAGTCCACCTGAGTTCAAATAAAAGAAAAGTTGGGCACCAGTCGTTCGTAAAAAATCAGAAGCAAAGCACGTCTGAATGACAAGGTGTGTGACATATATACTTACCCTAAATCTTATCAAGTTCCAGGGCTTCTCCGGCTGCAAGAAGTTTTACGTAGCTGAAAAAGGGAAGATACTATTGGTCGTAGAAAATAAGTGAGCAATATATCAAACAATAGCATTTATTCCACCAAGGTGTGGCGAAATCAACAATTCAATTGCATAACAGAAATTGTAATCTAACTAAGTATAACAAAAGTATTTTATATTCCCGTAGGAATACATACATCAAGCAAATAGTTAACGAAAATGTCTTTTTGCTAGATTAAGGCTAACATAAACTATAAGGAATAATATTGACATGTGAGTCCAAAATAGTAACTTCGTCTTTAATGAACGTAAACTAGTCCAAAGCATTAATTTTCTATACACACTATCTGCTAAAGGTACATAAATCAACATCTATAGAATAAATAGGCTAAAGGCCCATAATAAACAGCTATTTTTATCGAGAAAAAGTGACTGTATGTAAGTCCACCAAAATCTGGACATTAAACTATTAATGAAAAAGAAGTATTGCTAGATAGTGAAAGATTTCATAGTAAACTTGTCGGTACATTATTTACCGTGATATTAAGAATAAATAAAAATAGTTACATAAGCATCAATTTAATTTTTTGTACCCTAAGGGTTCTTAAACCGTAGATACGAAGTTAGTAAAAATAATACTTAATAATAATTTTAACTTAAAGGTTTATGCTTTATGAATTTTGACCATAACTACATTTTGAACTTCTTCAAACTAAGTAATAGATCGGCACCGCTCAATTTTTAAAGCATATCTTCAAGATCCTCCAGACGTTTATTGAAAGACTTTCCGATTACTATGACATTATCTAAAAACGTTTTCCTAGACAATACCCTTCGTGTCAGCTCCATCAACTGTTCAAAAGTCACTAGAGAATATCATAGACCTATTGGCGTTACAGTAAATTGCCAGAATTTCAATAGTAAAAGCTGTCTTTTAGCGATGTTCAGGCAATATACCAACTTGTAAATATCCACTTTTCATGCCTAACGTGTTGAATATGTTATCAATCCTAGGCACCTACGTCGTTGTTCTTAACCAGCGCAACTCGGCGATATACAGATACTATGGGGTAGTTCAATAATGTTTTGATAAAAGCAGTTTCCTTGGTTGTTTACATATTGTCTGATCATAACCGATATTTATTTTCTGTGTAACTATGTTTGTTCTTCCCTTAAATAGCGAATATGTCAGGGTACTTTCCAGTCAGTGGGCTAACTTTCATGTCTTGCTTTTAAAACAATAGTCTAACTAAAGGCTCAAGCAAATCATTTAATTTAGATAAATGCTTCATGTGTGATCACATTGTCATCATACCACTCACTACAGATGATACAGTAATACACAATCCAAATTCAGTGCATTTAATCAATGTTATCGAGAACGCATTGACGTTCATCAATCACACGGGTAGCATTTCATTGTCCTCAACCAGTAGTCTTCAAGCTAAAATACCACATCCAGTATTCTTATCATTAATTTCCAGAATTCTTGCGCATTTTGCCCGGAAGTATCTGTCTGAACGGCTCATAACTATTTTTGCTACTTTCGGTAATGTGGCCTCTTCCGTAAGGGTCAGTGTTACTGCATCGTCGTCCTGTTGATGAATAAATATCTCTTCATCTTCAACTTGTAGGCTACCGTTCTTAAAATCCAACGTGAATTCAAACTTCGACAATATATCCATGGCCAATATTACATCGTCGTTGATATTAGTGCATGCAGATTCCACGGCAAATTTCAGTATTTACTACGATTTCATCATGAACGGTTGAACAATTTAGTGTTGCTGTTCGAAATAAAAACTAGCAAGCTAGTAATTTACCATCATTGGCGATGTTTGACTTCAATATTGACTTCTGTGCTCCAATATCTAACCACATTTGGCAAGTTTTCCCTTCGTCAATATAGATACTACCCAATTTATGCCGTAATGATGCCACTTGGATAGTGACTTCCTGGACTAGACTGATAGAGATCGATGTTCGACCCTTCATCCTGAACTTCTTTAGTTTTCTCGGTGTTTTATATTATTGGTAGATTTACTTCTCGTTTTTGGGCAACTTTACTGACAATATCACCATTTTCTACACTTTCAATAACGTGGTCTTCGTTCAATTGATTTTTGTACCTTCGATATTCTTAGAACTGTCTCTTTTAGGCTATCTATGTTAACTTAGGCTTCTTCTACTTCCCGTACAAGAGCATGAACCTTCAATCCTTATTTAGTCGCTTATAATTCTAATGCATGGTCTAATTCACTACGAAGACCCTTAGGACGACCCAATCTTGGTGTTTGGTGTGTTTTTGAATCTTGAAGATTATTCATAGTCTTTTGCATACCAAGTGGCCCAATGAAATTCTCAGAGCCCGTTGAGTACGCTAATTTGGCTATCCGTACAATATTACGTTCGAATTCTTGAGAATTTTCTGCAATCTTATAATTTATATTCCTTAGTTGGGCACTGTAATTTACTGCAAGTGCTTATAACCATGTAGTCAACATTGTCTTACAAATGATCTGGTATAATTTGTAAAATATCCAGAACGTCCCAGGTAAAGCCGTTATTAACGTGGAAATATTTTCTTCCATGATCCACTTGTTGAATTTTGCGGTTGTTAGAAATTACTTATAATAATTAATTCATTACGTTTTCCCATCTTACGTGGAAGGTTTTTCATATACTTTTGGGTTAGCTCATTACGTGGTGTCTTAGATTAGTTTTTTTAATTTACTTTGATTTATTTTAATATCATATTGTATTTAATTCTGACTGGATCTAATTTCTTCCCCTAGGTTATTTCAACTTTACTTAATTTCTTCTTGCAATTCATTTTGATTCGATTTATCTGATAAGAATTCGTCTTGTAACGTGTTTGTGATTTTCTTCTTGCAATTTATTTTGATTTTGTTCAATTCCTTCTTCATTCAAATCCATTTTATCCTACATTCCCTACAGAATTTCTTGTAGCGAGTCAATACTCTTTTCCTCGATCTTATGTCGGACATGTATAAAACGCTTAATACTAGCTTATATTTATTTATTTAATTTTAATATTTACTCTCTTGCGAGTTTTCAGTCGATGTATTCAAATAACAGTTCTAACAACTGTAACAATACTCATAACTTATTTAACTATTTATATTGACTCAGTAATTTATTTACAACTTAAAGCTAATTATAATGCTCATATACACATACATTTATTTCTAATATTTATTTTAAAGCACACGCTATTTTTCAGTATCTTTACACTTACTTATATGTAAATTTCAGGGCTAACTAAACTAAGTCCTGATTTATCTATTTATATAAAAAGTACAACTTGTATAATATTCTTCAAAACTCGAGACTCAATTAAGATAGTTAATCTTATCTTTGTGCATACCTCACGGGAATTTCTACTGAATGACACAAATGTCACTGCAATATTTTTGCACTTTTCTAGCCCCCGTAAAAGGTAGGTACAGTCGTAATCACGAAAGAATAAGGTTCGTCAGAAAATGACATTCATATGAAGTAAGATTTCAAATATGAGTCAATTCAGGTACTAGTTTCTCTTCA
>JAHWXV010920505.1:0-11260 GCA_024586415.1 Phrixothrix hirtus | reverse complement strand
TATATATATATATATATATATATATATATATATATATATATATATATATTGGGAGAGTCTCCGCGCACTTTATGTCTGCGGGGCTTGAATTTGACGGGTAACACTTAAAACTGTCTGTTCTGTCACTTTCTCTAACCTTCACATTTTCGTTGACGTTTCATAAATTTTAGTGTGTAATATTTACGATTATTTTTGAAGGGGGATTCCTCTTCCTATTAGTTCGGCGAGTCAGAGGGGATCTTTGATTGCTGGGAATGTGTTTTTTACGAATCAATTATCTTGATTTAGGCCTAAAAAGACACAAACAATGTTAATGAATTGACATCGTTGTCATCACCTTCATGGCACTTACGTTCAACTGTCGCAGAAGGAAAGTTCCTCTTCATCATATAAATACTGTGACAATTCCTTCTGGCGATTGAAATATACTGAAATGAGTTCATTTGTAAACATGATCCTAGTATCTCTAGCTGGTCTTCTGATAAATTCAGATCTTGAACCGCATCATTCAATTCTACTTGGTTTATCAAACGAGGTGTGTCTTTGTGGCATAGTAAAAGTTCGTCAACGGTGCCTAACAGTTGCTTCTTCTTATTATGTATCACTTTGTTCTAATTTTAAAACGATTGGTACTGGAAAGGGTTCTGAATGAGATGTTGGATGAGTTCTAGAAGATAAACTGTGATAAATAACTTTTTCTTATTTTTTCCAAAAAATTTTAAAGTGTAGTGCAGCAAAAGTAATAGTCCGCCGTACGCTCCTTTTACCGGCTCCCAAATCATAGGGATCGAGAATGGCATTGACGTGGTCTTGCCATTTAACTACATTCTTAAGGCAATGGCGCAGTGAGCACAAACAATTTTAGGAGTTCAATATTTCTCTGGTTTTTTAATTTTAACACCAAGGTAGCAGTATTTCGTTTATGCTACGGAATAGTGAATTTTTCACAAATATAATAGAAACAATTCGAGTTATCTACACACTTCCGATACCTTATTTATAAAAAACACAACATATTAGCTCAAATTAACGCCATTTAATTTAAAACATCTTCCTATACCTTCTTATCTATATACCGGTATAACATGTAATTACAAAAAGCAACTAGGCGTGGCCTAAGGGTAGTGACGTCACAAACATGCAAACATGCTGAACTTGTTAAGATCTGTTCAAATAAATTAGAAGCATGTGGTTGTATCCATATTTTAAATTAATTTATCAATAGTGAAATTTTCCACAAATACAGTAAAGAGTAACATATTTGAAAATTTCTCAAAATTTTGACGTGGTCAAACAAAAATTAAGACTTCATAATCGGTATGAAACAATACGTACGGTATAGGTATTAGGGTATAGGAAAATGAACCTTTGTTGGCCAGTGTTATCAGTACATTAGTTCTCTTATAATATGCATTTTAAGCAAATCACTATTTTATTTCTGCTTCTTTAATATGCCAATAAATATCAACAGTACAAAATCAAGATCGTGAACACGACTGTTATAGCTCAAACATCAAGATGAGAGGACTATAATAATCTATCAACCGTGATTTATGTTCACTACTAGCACCTTGTCATATCTTGCGTTATGCATATATTGAAGATAAAATAAACATTTTGACATTATAGCCTGTATACTAATATCTATAAAAATTAGGTAGGAGGTTCATGAATAACCTTTTGTTTAACATATGAGATTTGACAAGTTACAACTGTAAATTATTATAATTTAAGATAAAATGTTTTGTTTACTATTTCATGATAGTGTTAGTGCAAGTTGTATGCCACCTATAATGAAAGAAGCAGTACAAAGCGTAGAACATCAAGAACATTCTACGCGGAAGGGGTGAAAACTAATGCATACTCACACATAACTTAATAACTCCAGATAGCAAAAGTAAAAAAATAATGAAAACTCAATTCCTCCGTACATATAGCTCCGAACATTCAACCATTTTCGGAATTCATTTGGGTGAAATTCTAAAGACTTTCTATTGATCTATTCAGCAACGGCAGCCTTTATTTAGTCATTAGCGCCATATCTGTTGACCTTAAAGTTTCTTTTCATCATTTGATATAGGTAAACATCGCAGAGTGCAAGGTCCAATGGGTGTAAAGTGACATCGAGTTTTAGGCTAGTAAGCGACCGCGGTGTGGCATGAAAGGTGTCCAAATGCGTCGAATGCGCTTCCGTAATGCTCGCAATGTTTCAATATATCGATCGGAATTATCTGTAGTCTCTTATTCATAGTATTTCTTCATGATTAACACCGAGAGCATCCCAAAACAGATTAAGGAAAACTTTTTTGGTTGATGGAATCGTCTTACTTTTTCGACTCTCTGTAGAGTCCTAGTGAAGGACTAAACTTTCATCACCTTCATGTCGGTAACTTACTAACAGTGCTTCGCAGGCTACTCTTAGTTTGCGGCTTTGCTCTTCGATAAGCATGCGTGGTACCCAGCGAAAACAATGTTTCAGTAATTCAACTTTTGGATCCTAAAACCTACTCTTTATTTTGATATCTTCAACTCAGTCGCTATCCTTTGTTGAGCAATTCGCCGGTCACTTTGCATTAATTCATCGATGCGAGAGCAGCGCGCGTTGCGGCTCACCGAAACTGGCCATCTGCTGCGATCTTTGTCGTAAATATTCAGGATATCGTCCTTAGACCTGCAAAATTTCATCTCCCTTCGTTCATGACATGTTCACATCTACAGTTTTGGAGCCGTAAACAGTATTTAAACATTTATGCATGTTCGTACGATCTACGTGTTCTGTTGTTAAAAATTCCATCACGGGACGTTATTTTAAACGCGTGAATATAACAGGTATTCGCAATAACATCGGAACGAGTATTAACAACGAACCGTTTAACTGAATGTAACATACTTTGTAACGGAAGTGGAGGAAGAATGTAGCTACAAACGGTTACCGTTCGGGGCTGCATAAAAGTGTGCTTTCTTCAATTATGTGAGAGTGTGGATTCGTTTTCAGCTTACACATGAAAAACTTAAAGGATTAGTACATGAGTAAAAAGAATATCAAAAGCTCTGAAAGGAGGTCTTGTGACGGTAACATTAAGAGCTTCCACTTTTTGGGCCACATTTTCAATTACATAAATCAATGCTTGTATTAAAAGAGAATAGAGGATACCTCAAAATATTTTAAATTAGTTGCGTTTTTAAAGCGGAAGAACAGTTCATAGAAACCAAAAAGTTGTTTGTGTGCTTTAAAGAAGAAATCTGCAAATTTCGAATAAGATAACAGATAAAGCAATTTATACTAATCAATGCTGTTCTAGTCATCGGAGTAGCTGAGCTCGAACAATACATGAGCTCAGCGATATGGATATAAAATATATTGAATTCGGGATGACATATCCCAAATAGAAAGGACGGCTCTTTGAACATTCAGGTTGTAAATAAATATCTGCGTAACAAGTCTTTTCATTGGTTTTCGATATGACAAACCTACAACATGGTGCCAACATATAACTTTAGAAAGTTGTACAAGGGATACATTGCGATGTACCTCTGCTGATTTTGATTGAAAGTGGTGGCGGTATATTATCCCCAAAACTGCTATATAGAAGAACCTCTTGCAAGCAAAGAAGTATTGCTGATATGGCTAAAGGGACATTAGCTCAAGCATCTGATATAATACCGCTGCTACCACTACTAATAAATATGGTGATAAGATCGTTTCAAATTCTTTCTGCCCAACCCTATCTATACTTCAGTTAATGTTAATAGGGAGGTAAATTCCTGTAAAATATACTATTAACACGCGCGTGGGATACCTTCGCCGCCTGATTGAATGCATAAAACAATAGTACCTTTTTGAATGCCGACATTGTAAGAACTATGACATCGTCCATGTATAATAAACACGTTTACCAAGACAGCCCTCTACATAACCTTTTAAACGTCACTGGTGCATTACACAAGCCAAAAGGCAACACTGTGAACTGTCAGAGACCAGATTCAATGGAGAATACCGTGTTAGACCTCCATATCGACTTGCCAATAACCATTCTTTATGTCCATGGCCGAAAACCGCTTGGAGCCTAAAATCGTACTTAAAGTGTCGTTAATTCTGGGTAGAGGGTATATTGTCCTCTTTGGTCACACTATTTACGCGACGCTAATCTACACAGAATCTGGTGCTACCATCTTTCTTCATAATAAGTACAACAGTTGATGTGCAAGGACTAGTGGATGACACTATTATCTCTTCAATGGTCATGTCCTTGAATATCTTCTTGGCATCTTGTTGTTTGGAAAAAGACTGCCCCCTTGGCCGTTATCGTATTGACTGGCATCTTCAGTATTTATTTTGTGTTTATTATGTTTATTCTTCTCTTCAAACCGTGTTCAGCGGTAAATATGTCACTATACCATTGAATTAATTGACTGGCTTTATTATTTTGCTCATGGGATAAGCCGCTGTCCAAGAATTTGAATGTAATGCATAGCTTAGGTAAATTTTTTACAGATCAAACCTTTTCGCCGGTTTTCGTACAATATACCACAGATGAGATAGGTGTGTACATTCCTAATTCGATGCCCTCCTTTACAGTTATTTGAAAGGTATTAACATTCATTAAGCGAACGGGTGTCTTTCCCTTGGACTCGATCAATACCCTTCTAGGTAGAATGCCACGCCCAATATTTATGTTGTACGCGAAAATGACCTTTCGGTGCTTGTTTGGCCGCTTTAAATTCCAATGCACGAGCTAATGCCCTATTAAGGTTATTCGAACGTACTAATCTAAGTACTTGTTAGCCTTGGGAAACCCGAAGATCTTCCACAAATGCTTGCACCCCATTTTGTTCAATATAACTTCCTGGAGCCGTTGGGTATACTAATCTTACTAGGCATATAATTTCCGTTTTCTTTTCCTGGGGTTCTCTCCAATTTTCTGCACTCAATTCCTTAACTTGGCGCAGTAGACCTGTTGCAGATGTTTATGACCACATCGTTTTGACACAAGATAATCGAAATTATTCCGCAGATCGCCTGATATGGCTTGTAGAATGTCTAAAACATCCTCACGTAGTCACCATTAAGGTAGTTGCCTTTTCTTCAACGGTCCATCCATTTGATGTTGTAGCTGTCATGAAGTGTTTATGATAATTGGCCTAAGATGCCTTCCTGTCCTACGTGGGTGCTTTCACTTGCCGGGTAGCGCTTGCCATCTCATTCCCAGTAGCAGGCAGGTGAAAGAGCTACTGTGCATTGATTTCTGTTGACTGGTCGTGAGGAACACAGGACGCCGCGTTCTTAGGCTGGCTGGTTTCTTTATTTGCGGTGAGAAGGATAAACTTTTGACGTAATTTCCTCCATTAATTTATTTTCACTTGAAGTGATTTCTTTTTAAAGTATAATTTGATTTAATTTAATTACGTTATCTCTTCTTGCACTTTGTTTGTAATTTCATTCTTTACATTAATTTGACTTGATCTAATTTCTTTCTGTGGTTTAATATGATTTAATTTAAATTCCTCTTTGTAATTTCTTCTTGCAATTTATGTTGATTGAATTTAAATTCTTCATTCAAAGCAATTTCACCTGATTTCATTTCATCTTCTAATTATTTTGATTGTATTTTATATCTACTTGCAATTTGTTTTGATTAGATTCTATTTTTTCTTATACCTTAGTCCGATTCGATTACACTTTTCCTTGATTGGAATCCATTTTATCCTGCATCTTTTGGAACATTTCCATCAGCGGTTTCATAATTTTATCGGCACTTCCCTTTACTGGTATGTATAAAACAATTAATATTAGCTTTTAATTTATTAATCCGACACCTGACGCCAATGTAACAAAACTAGTTAATTATTTAAAAGTCTTTAGATATATACACTAAATTACAGCTATTTATTTACACATATTTTCTTAAATATTTATTTAAGTACACTAATAATAAGCGTTTATGTTGCTATTTATTTATAAAAGCTACTTACAAGACAAAATTCTTAGCAAAACTAAAACTAATTAAATTTAAACTGCACTTTATATAGAAAGGAGAATTCTGGAAAAACTCTAGAATAATAAGGAATAAAATTAGTTATAACGCTGATGTAATAAATTTCAATGCTATGACTCATTTCTGTAACTTCAAATTTATTTAGATATCAGGTACATTAATGAGTCATTCATGATTATCTAATTTATTTTATTTTATGGAACCTATTGGAATGCTCCAGGATTTTCTACACTTTCCTTATTATTTCTAATTTTGCTACAGTATGGTTGAAAGAATTTTGTTTCAATTATTTCGTAAAATTGTTTATTTGGTATTCTGTCATCAAAATCAACAGTTTTTGCTTAAACGTTAACAATAGACATTTAACATGCTGTAAAAATCAGGATTAGACTACCATTTCTCCCTAGTGGTAATAATCGACATAAATTAAAAATTGAGATTAAATTCAGTTCAAATAAGATAACTCATTTTGCAGAATATTGTTTGTTCAAATGTTTGTTTTTTGTTTTAGAAAAAAAGGGTTTCTCCACTGTTACCAAGTTTGTCAATAATTTTAATGTTCAGTAATTAGAACTAACACTGATCAAACGTAAAAATTACTATATAATTATTTAATAAACAAAATGTTACAGGCAAGTTACATTTCAATAAATAAAAGATTAAATCAAAAAGCATTCAACTGTACAAAATTATAGGGTGTCATATAATTTTACTATAACTTTCCATTGGTACCGAATAAGTATCTCATTAAAATTTGTAAGATTTTAATCTTCCACGCTTAAATTTATACAGGTTAACCAAAAAGTTATTTAATATACATAAATTACTAAAATATTAATGTAAGTATAATGTTTACATCTTCATCGCTTTTTCTGTATTTGTGGATAGTTAACATTTTTTAACTATAAATTGCAGCATTTTGACATAATTATATATGGTTGCTGGCTTCACAGTAATTTGAAAATTATAATTCATTAAAAACATACAAAAAAACTGTTAGAACATAAATATGTATAGATACATCTGTTTCGTTTTGTACAATGTCGGTGTAGAGTAATCCATCATCAGAGATATACAGTTTAGGCAGTTATTTAATGATAGATCAATTACTATTGGAAAACCTTGATGATAAAGAAATAATAAGAAACTGGCTTGTACTAATAGACAATCAATGACAGTTTTGACCAATATAATCATCAGATCTTTAACACCTGATGTTCATTTATAGAATGTAAAAAATGGAGAATATTTTAAATGCCCGACGTTACATTCCATCGCAAGCAGTGCACGGATACCGGCTTTCTTCGTTTGTTTAATCCTTATTTTCTTAGTACATATCATAATTCCTTAATTATAAGACGGCGGGGATTCAGCAGTTGCTACTAAGAAACGATAGCATATGTTTTAACTACATCATTAGAATACCACCGAAAGAATGGAATATGTTAATAATTAGGTTAGTCATATCCCGCCATTGTGAGATCAGATAGTAAAATCAATGCAATACGTGATTTAACTATTTAAATTGTACACATCAATTAAGTTTTATGTCTGTTGAGAAATATAAAACCGTAGATTGTATACTTGATACAGTAGTATCCAGTTACAACGTCGTAATTGTCGTATCTGTTCATCTACATGCTTACTTCATTGGAATAACTGCGAAACCATCAATAAAATCTTAGTTTTGGTATTTTTTTCATGTTTCAAGTGATGCATTTTGCGGTTGTTGTTAATATAAGTTGAAAATAAAAGACTGGCCATTAATTATTCAATATGAAAATATTTATTGACACTGTACGAGGTAACAGAATGTACTGCTAGTCAAGTTATTACATTTACCATCATCGAGGTGCGGCGATACATTTTTATTATAACCTGGAGCTCATAACAATAAATAATTGACAGAAATGCATTGCTCCAGTTTTAATTTTTATCCTTGAATGGGTTAACTGGTAAAAGTACGCTTTCAAAGTACTTAGGTTTTATTGTTGTTTTTGTAAATACTGACATTTTTATTATATTGAGATTATTGGTGCAGCTGCACGTAATACTTCAATTTTCATGCATTTTAAGACACAAAGGTTTGCTATAGTCAAAGTCAAACTGAGAATACAGCATCGATAACGTTGGGGAATGCTTTTCTTATGGGACACTTTGATGTACTGTTGCCACTACACCTGCTGTATTATAACGCCAAAAAATACTGCTATTAAAATGTCTCCAAACTGTTCGTTTTTGTAAGTGCACGAGTTGTAAAGCCTATTCATTGGTAAGATTTATCGATATGAATAGGACGCGACAACTAATAGTAAATATCTTCGTCTCTAAGGGCATTTTTACGCATTTTAATTTAATTGCAACCATATTAGTTAGCCAATAAATTTTGGATAATGTATGTAATTAATGTACAAAACAAAATTTATATTAGATTTGTTACACTCTTTTGTATTAACCTAATAATAGAATTAGAAATCACTTTTAAAGGGTAATTACAAACTATTATTAATAATAGCAGTTGAAACGCAATTAAAAGCTTATTACAGTATTGATTTACTATTTAAATAGGGACCTCTTCATTATTATGGATTTGTAATTTGAGTTTGTCTACTATTTTGCGTCTCATTTACAATCAAAGAAATTTTGACTATGTAACCAATAGATTGTGTTAAATTTAAACCAGGCGAAATTATTATTAGAAAAAGAAAGCAAGTTGTATTAAGCGTTTTAAATTATCAAATTTCTTTAAATAATGGTTAAGGTGTAACGCAAATTATAAGAAACACTTCAGGTATATTTGAAAAAAGATATATAAAATTCAAGGACCAGCTGTTATCTCCTGAAAAAAACCGAAATGATTTTATTTAATTGAATTCATTGGAAATTAAATATGATGATGCCACTAAAGCTATAATCCGAAGTAATCTTCACAATTTTTTCTTGAGGAATCTACCGCCAACCATCAAGTTGGTAGTAACTGATGTCAACAAAGAAGGTGACCATACAATTTTCAGCAACTACATTAAGACGATTGCTGCACAAAATGGGCTGTTTAGGGCAAGAGAAACAGGGACAGCATTTTGTCTGAAAGAAGCCATTAAAGCTTCGAGTTATCAGGATATGCAAGAACAAATTGAAAGCTCAAGATATGAAAATATAAATATAGATATAAATATCACACAAAAGCATTTGTAATAGTTCAAGCTGTAGTCTATATGTAACTATCGTAAAACAACACACAGACTTTTAAAAAGTAAATTATCTATGGCCATGGGAAACACAACTTCAATTCTGTCTGGTTTATTGTTTACCCGTAAAAGCATAAATTTATTAATTCAACGTTAGAGTTTGTAATAACAACGAACAATGGCGAAAACGTAGATTTGTTGTTAATATTGGGTGAGTGTAATCGCAATTCACGGAAAGCTACAGCACTGTATGCAGAAATGTATCCCGTACACCTTCGCATTGAGAATTGAAAACGTCTTAAGACGGCAAGGGTCATTTCCTGGTGTAAAAATTTAACATAGAGAGCCCCACATACACAATGTAGTCAACCAAGATCTAGAGAACAGGAATTGCAGATTTTCGCCTAGGATCGACTACATCCATGTTTGCCTATTAGCTATGTAGGAATATCAAATTCAACGGTGGATAGAACTCTAAACAGACAAAATCTGGCGTGAGACAACACACAACTTTCTCTTACGTACATAGATATAGAAATGTGTAAATGTCCAGATATGATTAAAATATTATTTACATTTATTTCGAGAACGATAATCGAATCGGTCACCCATCCACGTTACTGGACACGCAAAACACTGCCTAAGATATTCTCTCTGATAACTCGTTTCCGCGCATTATTTCAGGAAAATAACTGAGTTTACATAAAAGTGCTCAAAAACATAAATAAAAATAAAATAAAAAATTGTTATAGCCGTTTTCGAGAAAATCGCTAAAAACTTAAAGATCGCAAGAATAAAGTGGCACTTCTGGTGAATCGATTTTAACCAAATTCTCGCCGTCTTACGTGGAGAAGATGGAAACTTAAACATAATTTTTCATTTTTTTATGATGACTAGTTTTTGAGATATGTTGTTCAAAACTATTGCTTCAAGTACTAAGATAGATACCACCAAAAGACTGGAAACCACCCAGACATCGAGGCGGCAGAAATTGCCTTTGATATAAACTTTGGCGCTTTTATAACAACTGATTTATAACTTGTGTCTTTACTACTCACGTAACTTTAATTTAAACTGTTTCTCTTTCACTTAACTTGTTTTTAGAAATATAATTTGTCAAGCCTTGTTTCTATTCTTATTTCATAAAATTTACTGCGTCGGTTTGTTGACGTGACTATTTGAATAGGTTTCAAGATTTGCTTTGACATTTGTCTCTAACCAAGAAAAAAGTTTTGCGTTCTGTATTTTATTTCATAAATTCTTTTTTAATCTTATGCATCTGTTCATTTATAAATGCAGGTTTAAGGAAATATTTGTCTGAATTTTGTTTGTTAAATACTAAAATATTTTCTTGTTAATTACACTTTTACTTAATGTATAATGAACAGTATCACATGTATTCTTTACGCCAAATACATTCGCAAAAAAATAATAAAAAAAATTAAGCACCATTAATTTAGGCGTAATGGAATTTAGAAAACTCTTGTAAAACATTTTAGAATCAGAAGTTTTATACCAGTGTATGATGAAATCACATGTTTATTCTAGTCTTAGTCATATTACAGGTGATTGCAGTTCATTGTGATAGAGCACTGTGTATTGACAAAGATTCAACATATTTGATATTGATAAAAACACTCCAATCTAATTATTAAATTAGACTTCGTTGTATACTTATTCAAATAGTCTTTTATGTTGCTTTTCAATGTTTTTTTGTGGAAGTACAATTTATACGAACGCTTGCACGGAGAAAATGTGGCATATTTCATAGAATTAATTTGCTTTTATTTTCATTGTTAAAGACTTATCGAAAAAATAAAAATAAAAATGGAAAACTGTTTATATGTATCTTATGTAAAGTTTGAGAAAGATTGAGTGCATCTAATTTGAAATTATGTATTTGTTACTAAATTTTTTTCAAACTCTTACAAAAGGCGCAAAAACCTATCCCATGACCGATAATGCAATAGTAGTGTGAGATAGGGAGTTCTGTGACAGCATTTTTTGCCCGACCTTGAAACCGGTTTTTAATGACCCCCCGCGGCATAATTGGTTTTTAATGACCCGCCTGCGGCA
>JAHWXV010920502.1:0-12819 GCA_024586415.1 Phrixothrix hirtus | reverse complement strand
AAATATTCCTAATCATCTTTGCTTCTAGTTAGAAGGAAGTTGCAATGTATAAATAAACTGATTACCTGGTTAAAATTTAATCAATTTTAATTATCACATTATGTTCCTCTATAGAGCCTACTTTCTTTTTTATTTTTAGTAATCAAGAGTAATTAAGGGCTTAGGTGAACGTGCATTAGATTCTAGCTGTAACAAGAATATTTGATGTCGGCAAGTAGAGCGGTAGAAATTGCGAGTGTTTTCTGGTTGTAAAACGCACCGAAGCTCTAGTTAACGCAACTATCTTCGAACAACCTTTTATCGCCAACTTTTCTTTGATGTTGGTGTTGAAAGTTTTCTAAACCCAAATAATTTTTATTTAGAAAACATATATGTACAGTGGGCTCCGCCGAAAACTTTAACTGGAATAACTTTTTAACGGAATGATATATGAAAATTTCTAAAAAAAATTCGGGAGCTTAAGCGGGGGCGTAGATTTACGGTATAATCTGGCATGTTGCTGTCACCCCCTTAACCCCACCCGCCAGAGCTTTAAAACCTTAAATGACAACATATGCCTTAAGGAGGCTCAAATTGAAGGTAATTACAGGATATTGGCATACAACCGTAAAGGCAGATTTCATAATCTTTTACTTTCCACTTACTTATAGGGAATAAACAAGTTTGATAATAAAAAGTTTAATTTTCAAAACGAATGTATACTTTATTAAGTCTATGTCAACTATTATTGTGACATTACGTTTTTCTCTACTTACGTCGCAGGGAAAATTATTTATATTATGTTAAGTAGGCAGCAGTCGGGAGGCCGGATTCTTTCTTTACAGGACTTCTCGTCGACATCGGGTTTCATTGTTCATACCTAGCTAAATTGGTTGATAAATAACAAGTCAATAAACATTCATAGGTTATATATTACAAGTATAAACAAATGAATGATCAATTACAAATTAAAAAGAATTTACAATAGGAGTACGAAAAGTTCAGAATAAATATATACAAAATGATAATGGAATATTCAAAATAATTAGATATGCCTTCTCTAATGATAAAATAAATATGTACAAAATGAACTCAATGAAATGATCATTAGCTATTCTTTCGTGTCTACAGCAACGGCAATTAAATATTGAATTTAATTGGTAAAGCTCAAACAATGAATGTATTTAATTATTGTTGACAGCAATCGGTTTGCTTCGGCTAGTGTTAATTTTTAGTAACGGATGGATGATTACATTACATTACATTAATATCACAGACATTAATTAATTAGCACTTCTCACAAGAGGGCTCTCAACCACCCGTAATTAATTTCTACATGTCTTAAACGAATACCAGCATACATTTGGAAGTTGTTTATTAGCGGTTCTCATATCAATGCTGTTAACATAGATACACAAAACGGGTTAATCGTCGACCTAAAGAATTTGCTATGTTCCTGTCACATAAACCTTTTGCGATCTGGATATCCCTTAACGCAAGTTTCTATTGCACTAGCAACAAGAAAAAACGTTTTCGAGCTTCACCTGCGGGTCTATCGGGTTCCTTCGTCGAGTTCTACAGGCAACTATGACGCTAGAATAAAACGGGCCCCGCACAAGTATGACGGTGATTTTCAGGGTCCTTAAGCTATCTTATCGCCCAAACAAGTCTAACTGGAGGATCGTGATTTAGCCCTCGGTGACGCTACCTGCTGCCCTAGCAAATAAGTTTTGTCAGCGATAGCAGGAAGGGTGAACAACTTCCAAGCGTAAACTAGGTTCACCGGCTTGGTTATGTATTTTAAATCTAAGATTCTAAGAGTCCAGCCAGGAGAGCGCGATTCGATGCTCATTGTATTGTGGTCGCACCCGGAGTACTACTTCGCGGCTGCAGGCGGAGGTTTGCGCATCGCGGTCAAATGCGAAGTGTATCGGTGTGCCCGGCCCCACAGACGAAATCGAAGTATATCTAGCTCGCTTCGCGGTTAAAGGCGAAGTGTCTTAAACGTACTCGCGTCGCTCTTTATATACTAATTTAGGACGCGGTATCTTTGTTCCACTAGGATAACTTATTTGTTACTTCATTCTTGCGCTTTACGGTAATTTCTGTACTTGAAATTTGCAACATGTTAATATTTAAAATGGTGGCATCTTATTTGGTATATACAATTAACTTATTTTAACTAAATACATTATTTGTAGTTTGTCTAATTTTTAATTAGGCAAGCTACAGGATTTATAAACATTTATATTTATATATATATATATATATATCATTAATTATTTTAATATTAAATGTTTCCCAAACTTCGCGAATTCTTAAAGTCTTTTACATTGTCATTTTAATTAACATATTAATAAAATAATAACATTAAAACGCGCGAAACTATATCAGTTTTGCTAATCGCAATTTTGATATTATGAGGGTACTTTTAGAGTATTATGGTTAAAAGTAATCATATCAGGCACAAACGTGCCAAGTTTAATTACATAAAAACACAATTATCGTACCGACCACAATCATTTTGAGTTTAATCTCGTACAAACACAAATATCACGGTGATTATTTTGTACGCTACAACAAAAAACTGATAGCCGTTTACATGATAAAAATGACAGAAATCACTCCAATACTTCATTAAATCTCTGATTTCCCAGGGTCGAGTTGGATTCTGTATTATTATTTATTAGTTGATCGAATTTCATGTTATTTAGATCAGGCTTTAAATTTAGTATTTCACGATAATTGTCAAATTGTATAGTTAACGTTGTATTTAAGTACCCGACTGTGACATTTTCTTACCTTGAAATGTGTTATAGCATCATGGAATTAACTGAAATCGAGCGCATTGAAATTCTTATGCCGATTTGCTATGGCGACCGCCAATGTACTCAGGCAGAGGTGCGGCTATTGTTTCTTAAAAGTCATCCTAAAAGAAACAAACGATATTACCGTGTCTATAATCTCCAAGATTGAGACTAAATTCAGGGAACTAGGACACGTGAGAAGTAAACCAAAAAATGAATGTCCAACTGTAAAGGAAGAAATGCGAAGGGATGCATAATTTTCTGCAATTTTGTGAACAATTTTCAGATGTTGTTAGCTGAAATTCTGAAGTCGTAGGAAATATTTTAGTGTCCGATAAATCCACATTTCTTTTTCTTAATGGGTCTATCAGCAAATAGAATATGAGATGCTGGTTTTGGATTAATCAATAACCACATTTTAAGAAGGAGGTTCACACGCAGGATCCGGAGTAGGATATCATTTGAGCAAGAATGTTTGGGAACTGTATTTTATAACCTTTCTTCTTTGATGGTAATCTCAATGAAAATGCCAAGTTGAAATTTCTTCAGTTTGAGTTAATTGCCGCTGTGGCTACCTTACATCCTAATAAAAATGATGATGACCTATCCAGTGAAAGGATTTGGTTTCATCAAGTTAGTGCTCCACCTCACAACTCCCTTCAAGTTTGGCAATATTTACACATTTTCTTTCCAAGCAGATTGATTGAACGAAGAGGTTTCATTGAATGGCCAACTAGAGCACCTTATATTTCTTTTTATCGGGCTGCTTAAAAGTTCGCGTA
This sequence comes from Phrixothrix hirtus, assembly GCA_024586415.1. NCBI lineage: Eukaryota > Metazoa > Arthropoda > Insecta > Coleoptera > Phengodidae > Phrixothrix > Phrixothrix hirtus. Next base: position 9,251 of record JAHWXV010920502.1, on the reverse strand, counting down.
TTTTCAAGCAATTGGAAATCGTATTCGTCCGGATGCGGACGGATAGGTCCTGAGATATTTCTACAAGTGTTCAAAATGAATTTGTAGAGAGACCGGCACATTGTCAAGTAGTTAATCATCAACAGTTTGAACACCTGCTTCGACAACTTCTCCGTATCCTACTAACACAATTACACACTTGAGTTAGTATTAAATTATTGTGATATATTAATTTGAAACATGAGTGCTATTCTGAAGAGGGCAATCAATGTTTTGCTGCAGCGTATAATATATTCACTCTGATAATTGTGTTTTCCTAGATATATTGAACTTATTCCATACCTGTGTTACACCCTGTATAATGAAAGCTTTTTGATAAAAATAAATATACAACATAAAAGACTTCTTATATTTATAAAACTCTTACATGTTTGTAAGTTTTAATATACATATGCATACAATGCCGTTAATTGCTGTTCTTATATTTTTTGGAAATGCATAGACAATATAAAATATTTTTAAATAAAATACTATTAATGGATATTACATACTATCATGCATGTAAATTCAAAATGTATAATGTCGAAATGGTAGTTTAATTAAAAACTTCTCATAATGAATTTATTGATGCCACAAGATTTATAGAACTATAGTTTTCTGTTTAAAATCTAAGCGTATGGAATAACTTGTTTTGCTGAAGATAAATACGGCATTTCTTTCCCATGGCGAATTGTTTTGCATTTGATAATACGTGGAATGTGACGTTTTCGTGTTATGTGTGACTGATTATTTATTAATAATTCAACTACTTTAAGCTTATTTAGTTTAATAACGAAACTTCAATTTGATGCATTCGTTTATTTGGTTACCGTAATTGTAGAAATTATTAATAATTCCCGACAACGTCGCAATTAGTTACAAATTCTAACTTATAGGTAGCATCTTGGAAGGTTATATTAATTGCAAATGCATATTCTTCATCTTGGTTTTAATCCTGAGAGAAACATATTGCTTTGTATTGATTTCCTTACATTAAATTTACTTGGCATAAAATCCATTGAATCAAACTAAAATGTACTCGTTACATTTCGTTAGTTAACGTTATAAATATTGTGCTTAATATTTGTTACAATTAATAAATATTGATTATAAGGAATAGAAAGTAAGCGGTTAAAAATTATCCATGCTTACCGAGCTTGGATCAATTTCTAGACAGATCTACAGAATATTATCTTGTAGATTCAATAAGATGTGGTGCTTGTACTTTTTCTAATTATATTCATTAAAATAATTATGGCAGTTTAAATAAGGAATTTCGGCTGGCATTGTTCATTTTCTAAGAATACGGAAATGCATAATGGGCTTGATCAGATACTGATGATAAGGTTACCATATAAAGATATTGTTTTATCTTACTTAAGTTTGACAATCTACGCTCTATAACAGCTGTCTGCATCATTGATAAGGCAAATTAATGTAAATCGACTAATTATTTTGATTACAATTTTAATGTCATCTAAATTGGTGTTTATCTTTACGATCTCTAATTTATTTTAGTAAATTATAAACAAGACGTTCATTTTTACGTTTATATAAGCTTATCTTCAATGCCATCATAATTTATTTGAATCTTTTTAAATTAATGATTTCTATACTTTAGTAAATTAGGTATTATCTTAACGATAATTTGCATTCCTTAATGTAATTTAATTTAAAACATATTAGTTGTTCCTATGAATAATTATTTTATTTAAACATAAATTATTCGCATTGCGTTACAAATATTTTAAGCTGATTATTTCTACTATATGCTTGATATTTCCTATTAGTTTGTGTTATCAGTTGATAATTATGCTTACAGGAATCGTGCCGCTTGACTTATTAGACTTCCAGCTACTGTCTCATTGTAACTAGGTACTTGGTAAAACAACTAGGTTAATGTCAATATTATACACAACTATTGTAAGATCACGTTGTTTTATTATTCTTCATATATGTAATTGGGAATGTTTAATGATAGGTTTTGTTAACCAACTTGTTATTTCTTATTTGGGCAAGTATTACTCGCTGCAAAAAACTGCGAAACACCTTGATTTGTATTCAATATAGTATTATTTTCGATCTCACTTCAAAAAGGCCTGACGTCCATAATTAATAAACAAAGTAATGTGCTTAGTATCACAAAATTTGAGGCATTCGCAATTGTAGAATCTCATGAAGCCAGTGGTAATTGTATTTCTAAATTATAAGGAAGCAGCACCACAGGCTTAATTTAACTTCTTTTAAGGCATTTTGACTTGATTTAATTTCTTTTGGTACTTTATTTGTAATTTTATTCTGCAAATTAATTTGACTTGATTCAATTTCTTCCTGTAGTTTAGTCTGGCTTAATTTAAATTCTTCTTGTAATTCGTTTAGGCTTGATTTAATTTCTTCTTGTTACTTACTTAAAATTTGTATTAATAGATACCGTGTCCTCTTTTAATTTGTTTGTAATTTCATCTTGCAATTTGTGCTCCTATTAATCAATACCTTTTCCTCTTTTAATTGGTTTGTAATTTCTTCTTACAATTTATTTTGATTGGATTTCATCTCCTCATGATTGGAATTTATTTTATCCTGCTTCCTTTCCAACATTTCCATCGGCAACTCTTTGTTTATTTTGGCGCTACTTGTCACTGGCATATATAAAATAATTAACACAAGCTTTTAATTATTAACTATTCATGCGTTCACACTTTTAATAACAAATCCGACAAAACTGGAGTAATTTTTCTAAAAGTTTTATTTATTTTCACTAATTTATAATTATCTATTTACACGCATTCGACGTAATGTTTATTTTACAATACACTAGCAATAAACGTTTATATTTATATTTATTTATAACAGCATCGTAATAAGACAACTTCTTCGGTAATACTAAACTAAAAGTATTTGAACTACTAGATATATAGGAAGGAGATGCTGTGGAAATCTTCGAGAATATTAAGGAATAACATTACTGAAAATGCTGATGTAATAATGAAGAGGTGACTCTGATCTATTTCGACTAATTTCGGTTAAGCCATATACAATGTGGTCCAAATATTGTAGGGTCTGTATATAAAAAATAAATGGTATTCATAGCTCAGATTGACTGTATCAGTCCCCAGATATGGAACTTGTTAGAAATGTGTGGGCCAGTATAACACAATCTTAGAAGTAAACGAATCTGCATTTTGAAATAGTTAAGTTATTACATTCAGAAGATATTGAACTCTTTGCCTTTGGAAGACGCTGAAAATCTGGTAGGCAATTACAAACTTTGGTAGATAAATGCTAGTAAACATTTAAATATGTCTTGCAACGAATTAATTATTTAAAAAAAATTAATATTCTCTAAGAAACCAAGCCAATTGTCTTATGTTATTAGCTGTATGTAACTTTCTAAACTAATACGCTAATATTTGAATTTCTTATTTATATTTGCAAATTACAAATAATAAAAGTAAAAATGTATTATCGTTGCATTTATTGTATTCATATACCTATGTAGAAGATAATAAAACGTTATATTTGAATTTTTTTATTCAACTGAAATGAAATAATTTTATCTCGTTGTACGCATAAATTGGTAGGTATTCCCTAAATACTACTCAACCTTAAACGCATTTTATCTATTATAACTTACAATATTCTTAGTCTAACTTTTTGTCAAGGCAATCTTATTCGTAGATTATGCTATAGAAATTTTGCCAATACCCAGAGAAGCTTTTCCACAGAATTTTAATCAATGATGGCAACATCAGCACACAAATTATAATTCTAGTGATATAGCTTCAAGATTTTACTAATGAGTAATTAACTCAGCGACGATTATAGGTTTATATACGTTATCAAAGGAAAGCCACGCCATAACTTGTACCGCATAGGTCAGTTTGTAATTTGTAATTGCCAAGTCCTAGTGACTTAAACCTCTTTCAAGTTAGATATAATCCAAAATATATCCTTGCGGTAAATTTTTAAATAGTGATAATGCCGTACAACTAATAATTATTTTAATTGAAGGTAAACATTTAGTGGAAAAGCTACAATTGTTTGGAGTTACTAGTGTTCATTACACATTATGAAATAATTAAGTAACGCATAATCGATATAAGAAAATATTATAGTTTTCATTGATTAAGGTAAATTTAAATATTCCCTTAAAATTAGTATTAGTAAAAGTATAAAGAGCGATCAAAGTTTACCAGCTTTAAAACGCCGACTGGGAACAAACCTTTAAAACCCAGATATATGGCAATAAAGTTTTAAAACCCGTAATAAATAAGCAAGTACGGAAAGTATCCGGAAAAATTCTAAAATAAAATTTGCAACAAATCGCGGAAAACTTAACAAATTTAGAATAGAAAGGAATAGACATACCTTTGAATAAATACACACGATTGGTGAAGACAAGTTTTGTAAAACTTGTTCCCGTGGAAACCCTAAGTGAAGAAATCAAGGTCTGTTGAGTTCCAGTTTTGATCTGCTAGGTAATCAAGTCAAGTGTCCAGTGCAAGCGTCGTGTAAAGGTAGAAGGAATGGTTAACTGATCAAAAATTCGCACTATCAAATTCAAGGTAGGAGTCTGACTACATCATTTTTTAAAAATCCTAGAAGAGCAACTGACATGATGCAGGCCAGATTGAATTGGGTAGCATCTTCCACCAAATCAATTTAAAGAACCGCAACAAAGAAATTCTTTGTGTGACCTAGATTCTACCACTAGACTAAATTAGATCGTAGATAACGCACACCATATGCAAGTGTTTTGTTAAAGTTTAAATTTATATTGGTGAATGAATTAATAAGTTTTTGATTCATCCTTTTAATTTAAAGGAATTAATAATTTTTAAAATGTTATTGTAACATTTATTGACAGTTCCACACTGAAAAAGTATTTAAGTAAATAATTAATAGCCTGAAACTTAATTATTTATCTTAATTACGGTTTTATTTCAATTTAATAAATATTTGTTTATGTAAATATTTGTTTGATAATTAATAAACTATTTGTTTATACTTGACCTGGTTATTACCCACGATTACATAAAAGAAATGTAAACAAAATACGTTTAGGTAAATTCTTAATCCCTTTGAAAAGGTCATTGAAACCTTCTTAAGTACAGATTGAAACTGCTTAAAAAGTTTTAAAACAGTTAGCGGTTTCTGTATTCTGCTTTGTTTATTTAGTAACATGCTGACCAATATTTATGATAAGTAGTAACCAATATACAATTTTATAAAAATTGTTCAGTGACCTTAATTAACACAGATTTTTGTAACATTTTTAATTAAATTATTTGAATACTAAACATTATGCTGCGATGTGCATTTATGTTACTTCCATTATTTTAAAATAATATGATACAGAAGAAAGTAATTTTAATATTAAGTTTTTATTTCCTAAAAATTGTAATCTTTTAATGATTTACGAATCTTTGGGGCTAATTTACTGTTATAAATACTACAAGTTTTGTTACATTTCCATCAGCTTCAGGGCGTAGCTGTTCCTCATTAATTTTTAAAATTTCTCATAGGTCTACTATTGCTTCAAACACTGTTAAAATATTTCTTTTGTGATTTATAAAGTTTTCTTTTTCATATTTGTTTCCTCTTTCATTAGTATTATAAAGCATTATGTCTTATTAATTATTATTGGGAATATTCCATTTCTTTCCATGTTTGTAACATACTGGTTAAAAAGCAAATCTTGATACATAGAAATCTACGGCTGTTAGTTTAGCGAGCTGTTCGAAAAGTGTACTGTGCTTGTAAAGCGATAGAAAGCGGAGGTCGCTTGGAATTAAAGCCATATGAATCGTTACAATCAATCAAGCGTCTATTTGCACTAACCGGTGTGAATTTGATAAATTGTGGCTTACTGAGATATCTTTACATTGCAAAATGTCTGATTCGAGTTACGCTATACAGTGCTAAACAATTAGTTTTTTTTGTATTTAATAAGATTTTACATAAACAATAGGGTATTTTTATGTATTCAAATTATTATTATAATAAAGTTGTCAAAGAATCTTAATAATTTTTATGGGGGAATTTATAGAGTTTCTTTTCCCTTACCCCTCCCAGTATGAAATAGTATACTTAGAACTGTACAGCTTTATTGGATGGTCAGGCAACAGCTTTGAAATAATCATCAAAGCTTAGCAACACGAAGCACAGCAGCTTAGCCTTACAGTGAGCAACAGGAATGCCTGGACTAGATTAATCTTCGATAACAATTTTTTTTGATAAAAGTTACAATGAAAAGTGTACCAAAGAGTTCGTCATAGAGTTTGCTTTGAGCAAAGTAAATGGCCTTTTCTATAATAAACGATAAAGGGGCATGTATTAACACAGTAAACAAACGCAGTAGTCAGAGAAATAGTTATATACAAGTTATCATGGGTTTGGATATCCCAGATATCCGTAGTGTGCATTATGATATTTATTCGTGAATTAAACTGTTATATTTATGTATTTTATGCTGAATGGTTGTATTAAGACAACTTCGCGGTGACCTTGAAAGTTTTGAATGGTGGGCTGCATTTTTACCCACTTTATTTTCTAGCCCATCTGAGACGTTTTCAGAATAGTGTAACTTGGTTACCTTTTTGCAAACTTTCTATACTATAAATCGTATTAGTTATGATCCTGACGGGTTTAGCGTTTCGAAAGAAGACTGCTGGGTCATTTTACCTATTTTTGCACTAACTCGAATCTTTAATTCATAACCGAATTTTAATAATTATTGGCAGTTCAACATTGACAAAGCAGCATAACCTTAAACTGGGGTAAAATTTCTGAAACGTTTTGGATTAACAAAACTTGTTCAAGAATGACACTTAAAAATCGATAAAATCTTAATCAGTCTATAAATTGCGATTCCAAGAGTACAGTTAGTGACAACTATCAAATTATCTATATAATATCTATATAATCTATTATAATCTAAAATCGTTATCTCTTATTAAACTAAAGCGTTATTGTTATCTTTTATAAAGTAGTTCGAATGTACTTAAGCAAAGTTACATTATATTTTTTATTCGAAAAAATAAAATACCTGAATGGGTATTTCTAGTATACTAACTGTTGCTCGCTCTTGTCTTCTTTTTACACTTGTAACGAACTGCGCTCATTCCAAAGTATAATTTATTTCAAACTAACACGAATTTTTAGATAGATGTAAATTGCGTTGTTCAGGTTGAAACATTGTTACAGTATGAATTCCAAGTGCATTTGTTTTTCACTTAATATATTTAATAACACATCCTTATCTAGCATTAGATATATATTTTTAATTAATTATAATTATATAAGATATTCCTTATTGTCCGCATTCCTTTCTACTAAAAGTAGAGGCTGTGACCACTCGGACATTTTCCCAGTTATTGTGCTTTTAACTGTGTAAAGGTTAGCAGGTAACTCTGCGATATCCTCTGTTATTACGATCACGCCCAAAAAGTTGCTTTATCTTCCCATAGAAAATGATAGACCAGATTTCCTTAGGCTGGTGCTACTAACAAAAACGAATGTTTGTTTAAGGCCATTTTATAGTCTGTTAGGGCTTAGTTTACGGATAGCGGTAAATTTGAATTCTTCCCTATACTGTTTTGCAGAGGCCATTCTTCGAATAGTACAGTTATTTGTTTTGCAGCGTTCACATATTAGAGTGGTTTTTGCCCTCAAAATGAAGTGAGCTGAAAAATGTATGGACAATTCCTAGCGCAACTTCTTTGTTTCTAGTAAATAGAGTTTTGTATCTCTATTGACGTATATTCGGCTTGATGGTTTTTAACCCTTTCAGGATTTTTGTACATTCGAAATGATATCTTGAACCTGACACTGTAGTATACAATTATTTATAGTTATTTTAAAGAAATATATACATTGTATATATATAATGAGTATAATTATGGCATTTTTTTTTATAAATCTTACTACCATATTCCTTCTCTATTTTTAGTGTGTCTTTTACGAGGACAATATGGCTTGATATAGTTCAAATAAAAAGAAATGCGGCAAAAATATTTATTCCAATTTAACAAAATTAGAGATAGCAATAATTTTGTATGAGATTTCGGAACATTGCAGAATGTTCCATCGAACTAAAGTAAATGATATAATGATACTGTAACTGATATTTAAATAAATTCAAGGTTTCAGCAATCAGTCATGCCATTGGAATTTATGACATCAGCATTTTGAATAATTCTATCCTTGATTATTTCTGAACGTACCAGTTCGCCAGTAGATCTTTGATAAAGTAGTAAATCGTAAATTGTACCACTTTGGCCAGCTAAAACAAAAACCTTCAGACACCATTTTTTAAGCATATTTTTCAAATATTGTTCTATATTTATTTCGCATTTAAATTGTACCATTTCTTCATAAATGTGTTTCCACAGCAAACTTTTTTTATTGTTTTCTAATGCAGTGATATAAATGCATAACTTTCTATAATCTATTCATTTTATTTTCAGGGCGATTGGGAACGATTACAAAATGAATTGTTTGTCGAAGTTTAAAAAATCTAATGAGACTCATAAAATCTTTGATTAGCCGAATTCTTGATTTAGAGCTGCAGTATATATTCGCCTAATTTCTAAATGTAATATTCACCCCAACAAATTTTTCAGCTTGTTGGGCAGTTTTAGAAGGAAATCGTGGTACATTTATCTAGATAGAACTCAAGTCAGTCACCTCTGATATTTGTTGAAATATTTCTTCTGGAATATACCGCATAAAGTATTCTATTGGCGGAAGCATTGCTAATACATGCTCTAGAGAATTAATGGTCTTACTCCACTCAATATTTGTGGTTTCCTATGTTATACTATTCATCCATTTTATTTCAGATTTTTAGTTAACCGTTGTCTCCTTGTAAAATCTTTCAATTTTTGTTGTAGTAAATCAGTTTCCAAAATATCAGGTTTAGTTATCAGTGTATTCCATCTTCAAGTAAACTATAACTTTCTTTCGCAAGCCTTGAATTTATAAAGTCGACAATTTGTTTATGTTTAATGACCCCGACATGTACGTCAAACTCCATGTCTTTGTTATCATATAGTAAAGGAATATCTGAGTCTTCATCGTTCTCTAAGTAATAGAGAAGCCGCTCAGTCATGTTGTGTTTCTTTCACTTTTGACATCATCTATAATAAACCAGAAAACATTTGTAACTTGAACATTTAGATATAAATATATATATATATATATATATATATATATATATATATATATATATA
>JAHWXV010920471.1:0-12659 GCA_024586415.1 Phrixothrix hirtus | reverse complement strand
TTTAATATTTTTGAAGTTAAATTAGAAATAACGCCAAATTGGTGCTATTTTTATCATAAAATGTTTTTAATTTCTTAATGTTTTTACAATTCTCTGTCATTTGTAAAATGAATTTTGAACTTAAAATAAACTTTTTGAAACGTATAGATGACCCTTAAGAAATTTACCAGTATCGTAAATATACTTAATATTTGCTTAACTATTTTCTAAATTATTATTTTTATTTAAAAGAAATTGTTCATAAAACTATGTTTAAGTAATATTAATTGTAAACTTTTGAATTTTGATCAATTATTGTGATTTAAATTGTTATTTAATACATTATGTTGTTATGTTATACGAGTTATCATTTTTGTTTCTTATACAAGGCAACTACAATTGCGAAGTAAGCCTTTTCTATAAATTTCATCTTTTTATTACATTTAAGATCTGGCAAATTAATTTTAATTTGTCTGGCGCCCTCTAGCGATTATTACTAGAACCCGCATCCTGAGATACGAGCTAGCTTATTTAAGTAAAGTTTTTAACTATTATATTATTAGAACCTACATTTTTGAGAAGTTTATCAACTATTTTCTAACAATTATTATTGGGAAAATCGAATTTCTATTATTCGAAATAGAAAATTTGATAACTTAAGTAGAGAAATACATAAAATATAAAAAATAGAATAAAAACTAATACGAATCAATTTGACATTAAATATTGCTCAAGCGATTTAGTACACTGATTTCTTTAATTTGCTAAATACTGGCTAATTTTGCAATTATTTAATTCGACACGATTTTAAAAGTTAACCAGAATAATGCACATATACTAGTTAAATTATGGAACAGTCTTTATTAAACAAGAATACTTATTGATGTCTTCCAAACTTAAAATATAGACACTCTTAATTACACCTAAATAATCTTTTATTAAAAAAAGTTATATTAGTTAGGATGTACGATGATACTAATTTTATGGTATGATTTACACGTCAACAGTCATTTACATACGATTTCCTCTTTCACACAACAACATTTTAATTTATAACAAATAAAAGGTTGGGCATCTATTAAAAAATTAAGTTTGGTTGTTTTGTTCATCGCTTTAATTAAAGCAATGGCACACTTCTTATAATTAAATAACAAAAGCAATGGTGCAACCCAAGTATGTCAAAATTTCACCTTTAGATGTAAATTTCTTTGTTAGCAATATAGAAACGGAGACATGTGTATTCTGATTTAACTTGTGAATCTTGTAAACTGCACTTTAATTTTTCCGAATAAGGTAAATGAACTAAGCATGACAAGAAAATAACGGAGTAAAAGTTCAACTTCCTTTCTAATCGCCTGGTTTACCATAAATTGGATGTTTCCCCAAATTTCTATTTTATGAAACTGTTATAGCAAAGTTAGCCCAAAATGGCCCAACAACAATTAATAGATATCCGCTGGAATATGAGAATAGGATTAAAATGACCTTTAATCCCCACAAGCACTAATATATCTGTATCTGATGCTGTTACTATCCGCGCCTATGTTGTAACTTTTTTGAGAGAATACCGGACTTGTTTTTAATTTTACCGCAAACTGTACTTATTAACTATAACTTCCTTTATGGTACTAACTTAAATCAAGCTCCAACCTTACTTTCACATTGTCATATACGGCTAGAATGTCCTGCCAATATAATTCATATATTTTTAGCACCAATTCATAAATTAATCGTCATAAACGACATTACAACTACAAAGTGTTGCTAACTAATTCTTATCAATAATGTATCCCTTTTCTAGACTTCCTATTTCATTTTCCAACAAGATTTTTGCAATTATTAAATCTGAATGTGAGTCAAAATTTTAAGAAGACAGGGTAAGTATTGAATTAGGTGACCAAAATTATTAACCTAAGCTTTATTAAAAGTAACTAAATGCAATTTCCACAGTTGGAAATGTCTATTATTGAATTATAGTTACTTCGTTGCAAAACTACTCAATAAGCAGATATTCTACAAGCGAATAACTATTGATGGGAAAATCTTCTGGTGAAACCATTCGCGTCACAAAAGCACGACCAATGGCGGTTTAAAAATGTAACTTGTTTAATAAATAGTTTTTTAAATTTTCCTTAGAGTAAGCTGCTTATTTTGAAATTAACATTTAAAATCAATTTGTAGAGTATTATACGTCAACCATTATTTGTCAAGCATTAACTTTTGAATAAATTACTTTCAATTTCACATTTATTAGAATAATCATTGTTTGTGTCGTTTAGTAATTTTATTTTGAAATACATGAACCTTTTATGGTATGATTAACTTTATATATTATACATTTTATTTCCAAGTTCTAAGTTACGACAAATGCAGCCCATTAGACACTATTTAGACTATTTAGACGTTTACCCCACCATTGTGGAAATTTCATATTAATGTTTTTTTGGGGAGTGCCCAATTTCTTTTATTAGTTTATACCTGATTATGTTTCTCCGAAAAGGCTGTACCATTCCAAAACACAGTATCTGAAATGTTATGCAAAAATGAACTTTATTCGCTTATGCATATACGAGTACTTTGTTTATTCGCACATTCCAATCGCGTTAGTTTACAATTTCTTATACAGGTTCTATACCTCATTACATTCATAGGACACAATATCTGTATAGTTTAGACTATATTCTCATGTTAAAACACATTATATGATTAATTGGGAATTAAAAAATGGTATCTGACAGATCCTGTGCTTTGGTAGTATGTACAACGGCTAAGTAAGTTATATTCAAACACTGATGCTAATTTCCAGTTGTATTTCGACGATTCGAACCTTAAAGATATTGAGTGTAAGTGATAGTTTAATGCATTCACTTTGTTTATAATTAAAAGCTATAGTACTTATAATTATGACAACTTTCGGGCGAGCAATGGTGTTGGTGAGCTCGGAAACGATGAAAGTGATATTTTCTAACATCGATACAGTACCTACCAATTTTATTTCACTTCCATTAACCTAAATAAATTAGAGGTTATAAAGATTACACATTGGAGAGAACAATGTACATACATAAAAATATACAATATTAAATACGAATGACAATATTGTATTCTACTGAACATTTATAACCAAAAATTCATAAATATTATCTTTAAGATAATAGGCGATTCAGGATTTTCTATATCAAATTTTTATGTCTAGACATTACTTTTTCAAAAACTAGTAATTTATAAATATAGATAAATGTACTTTCCGCATTTATGCTTCAAAGCCTATTTAGAACTTTATACGAAATCTTTGCATAAGCACCTATATTACGATAACTACTTATTTGTAAATACATGGCAATAGTTAATGGCAAAAGTTCAATTTTCTTTTTGGTTAATCAGGGAGCTACAGGAAGTTGAAATAGAAAATGCGATGAATATTGCAGCTAACATAATGACGACCTTATAGCGACTCAGATTTTGAAATCAGTTCTATTAATAATGATAACTATTCATCAGACTCCTAAAAAGAAAATAAGAGTATATCTAAAATCATATCAGCTGATCATACAAAAATGGTAGCAACAACAGCAACAACGGCTGTTAGAGATAGCAATTCATTACAATCAGTAATAAAAAGAAGGCATAAGCAAGAAGTTGAATGCAGACGTTTAACTAACGAAGAAAAGTTACTCGTAATAAAGCAAAGCATCTCTTGAAAAATGTAAATCTCAGAAAAATGTATAGTTTCTTGTTTGCTGAAAAATCCGACTTGAAAGTTCGAAAAACGTTTGGTCATTACAATACCGCTTAAGACGTAAATGGATGGCTAAACACGTCCAAATGTAATCTATCACAAGAAGAGCAGTTGTAGCAAATAATAAACTATTTTAATATTAAATATTTGTTCTAATAGCGTTTTGGGAAAGACCACCCTAAATATTTTCACGTCTTTACATTTTAATACACCTTAAAGTATTTATATTAAATTTTAATTGTATAACAAGGTTATACTAAAACCCAATAAACTCCCCAAAACTTCTCATTTAATATTTAAATTTATCTTCCTCCTACATATGTTTCAGTTATATTGGATTACCAACTTCAGGGAGCTACATATCTACACAAATGGTTAAGTGCAGACTAAATTAAGCAAACGTAATTATTTCTTAAAAAATACTTACACGTAATTAATATAAAACAATTTGTCATAAATAAAAAAAAACTTAAAAGGTCTTTAACAAACACTACCGCATTAAATAGTAACACTGACCTCAACAATAAATATTGTCATACACTATTTAGGCAATTTTTCATATATGTCATATTGAGTAAATGTAACATCAATGTAGCTTTTAGAGGACCTCATGATATTGAACAAAAAGGTTGAATTTTTAAATATTACAAAATACATCGTTTGAGAAGTTATTGTTAAAGGTTAAATGAAAACAGTAACACTGAATTTATTGCAAATTCCCTTTTTAACATTTATTGTATTTTGACATGGAACAGCCGAAAGATAGCGTTCATTTTAAATCCATAACTATTTTTATAATAAAAGGCCGACAAAATATTGGTCTTTGAAGTTTGTCACTGCAATATTGAACCACCATATTTTACATGAGCTAATTGTGCTCAGTATTTTTGTCACAATTTGTCAAAGTACCAGTTTGACGGTTAACCTACAATGCTTACACCTGAAAACATTTTAACGGCTTAAGAATAATTTAATTCAATCTGCAAGTACCCTAGAAAGGTGCATATGTCGCAATAACAAAATACACTCGTTTACTTCTAATTATTAGATTTCGATTGTAACATATTTGTACCTGAGTGGGCGCAAATAACAAATTTTGTTAAATCTGCAGAAGTAATTAATTTTTAAAGACTATTATATTATCATTGTAAATTTTTACTCTAACAATTATCAACTAATAGCATTCTATCATTTACATGTGCATATGTAACACAAAAGAATATCATGCACCAATAATTAAACCTGGATCTGCTTGATAACTGCAATATCGAGGTAATATTATTATTTAAAACACAAAAGCGGCTTTTTATTAGTACACATTTTGATGTTGACGCTGAGGGTAAGAATTAAACAAAAATAACCGACAATGCCTTCCATTAAACTGCGCCGAAAGTTTAATTACTGCTACACAATAGGAATAAATACGGGAAATACAGATGGAAATGTGTGAATTTACGTGTCAACTGGTTATCAACGACATCAATGTTTTAGCATCGTGTGCATTTGTGCATTGTCCATATTTATATGTATTTGAAAATACATGTATGGGAAAATATATTTCCTCTTAGCTTCCATAAACGTGATAAAAATTTATTTCCATATAATTTTTTAATTATTTATGTGTTCAGTGAGTGTGAATCGAATTGATTGGTATGCATGCTATTTTCCACTAATTAAAAAAATAATTATACAATTGTTCAGAACCAGTTTAAAAAAAGGACTTTAGTAATAATGATAGCTAGGTAGATTAGTATTAGGATGGTGCTATGTTCAATTTAATTTGCTTTATTAAGAACTTGAAATATATTTGAATCGTGTTTCCACCTAATATTCCTAAAATATTATCTGAAAATAGAAAATGGTTTCTTGAATGTATAGCTCATATAATTTATGAGTTTAATTTAGCGTTCTACAATAAATGCTGCAATTATGCTTTGGCTTTATTGATGTTCATTACCACAAAGCTGTTTTTATATTAAGTATTCTGCCAAGCCTATCCTTTTTTAAATAACGCTATAATATATATTTTATCATAAATTCAGAGTTACACTTCATTCTAAAAATCAAGGAGGTGGTATACTGTCCAAAACGGTAGCAGCAATAAACGTAAAAGTATTGTAATATACAAGGGTTGTTCGGAAAGTTCTCGGACTGACAAAGGAGGTAAAAGATTTTTTTAAATTTTTAAACATAGTTACCTTGCAATTCAATACATTTAGACCAACAACTTTTCAACATTTTAATACTGTCAGAATATAAGTTATCATTTGACGTGAATCTTCGTCCAACGAACCATATCTTCAGGTTTGGGAAAAGAAAGTTTTAGGAGCCAAATCCGGCGAATACGGCATATAAAAAAAGCACTTCGAAGGGTAGGTCGTGAAGTTTTGCAGCAATAACCCGATACATGTGTTCAGACGCATTATCGTGATGAAAAATACTCTTCTATTTCGCCAGATGTAGATGTATATCCCAACTAGCATTTTTCAATTAGTTCAGCTGTGCAGCGTAATACTCTTCGGCGATAGCCATGCCTTTTTACAAGTAGTCTAAAAGTGTCACAGCCCGAGAAGCCCAGATATCTGTGGCCGTGACTTTTCCCGTAGATTAAATTCTTCTAGACTTCTCTGGCGCACTTTCACCTGGGCCCATCCATTGTTTAGATTGCTGATTTGTCTCTAGCGTATAATGATCAATCCATGTTTCATATACTGTTGTAAAACATCGATGATACTCATAAGAATCGCGTTTAAATAAGTTTAAACCATCTTACGACGTGTTCATTCGCATACGTTTCCGGTTGACTGTCAGCAAATGCGGCAACCCATCTAGCGGAAAACGTGTTCATATACAGAACATCAAGTAAAATGTAGTGAACACGGTCTATTGATTTGTTTGTAATTTTAACAAGGTTAAGTACCTTTAATCAGTGGTATAACATACAGTTTCGTTTAACGTAGCAGTTTTTGAGCATCCCGTGCGTTTTTAACCTTGAATAGACGTACGGTCGCTTTTAAATTCTGAAAATCACTGTTTTGCCATCGAAACTGAAGGAGAAGAATCCTTTGAAGGGAAATATAACTGCTTTTTATCACCATCGGGGTTAAACCCTTCAAACTAAAGTACTTCATCACAGCTCGTATTTCAATTTTATCCATGTTGTACACTTTCACAACTTGTTGTCTTCACTCGCTCGCCACACATGATCAACTGAATGCACGTGTCTGAAATTTTGCAGCCCGGCATATAACGGATCTTACCTGGCAAATATCAAACACATATGGTCCTACTTGCACCAGCTTTGGGTCAGACGGAGAAGATCTCGAACAAACCTTGTAATTTAAAAGGCTTCCAACAATAACGATATGGAACAGGACAAGAAATGGTATTACATCCGTTTTTGATTAAACTTTTTAGTTCGTAACGTGTAATAAGAACAATTATACATATATCCCCAGACAACTAAATATGCAAAAAAATATATAAAATGAATTAAAATTGTTCTATTCAAACACACATCAATAGCTGAGTTAGTTAGTTATGTAAAGTATATTGATCAATCACCAATTTTTTGGCCAAAATTTGCAAAAACATTCAAATTAATCAAAAATGTTAAATTAGTGCTTACCAAAGTGTTAAATAGTGCTCCAAGGTAGCATGTATATTCACAAATTAACCGATGAATGTAAAAATATTCAAATTAAAAATGTGGCAAGTTAAAACCTTGCAGAATAACTTAAATAGAGAAATGGGTAACTATGTTTAAGTAAAAATACTTGGTTACGCCATTTTTAAATTCTGCTCAGTTTGTTTTTGAAAACAAACGAATATCTCATGATTTTAATACTGATCTTAAACTTCACACAAATTCTTTTTAGTTTTAAAAACTGTTCACGTTGTAAATTAGAACCTAAAATGACAGACAAAATACATCTCAGGGAGTGTAGCTTGGTCAGTTATAAATCCTTGAACTGCCCCAAGGATGATACAAGTTTGTCTTCTGTAGCTATAAAAATTCTTTTGTTAGTATTTTACATAAGTTTAAAATCAAGTTCAGTTTTAAAGATAGTTTTTGAGATGTAACGTAGCTGATCAACTTTACTCTAATGACTTGCACTAGAGTAATTGTTAATAAACACAACAGCATAAATTCCAAAAAATTGAGTTTTTTAAATACCTCCCATTCGCACAACTTGTAAGAAGCGCTGTGATAGGAAAGTAATGTCACGGCACCAAGAACCACTGACGAAGAACTATGTGTAGCAACACGACGAAAAAGCATTTTGGCGATCACTGTCAATTTTGGACATGGTTCTAAATTTTATTCCACCACATCTTCAATGCTTAATATAAGTGCTCTTGTTGTTAATTTAAAAAATAAAATGCAATTACCTGCTAACTCAATTATATTGGAAGTAAACTCTAAAATTATAGAGTATTTGGTAGCGCACGTACACTTAGCGTTGTACGTGACCTAGTCTTTCATTCTTCCTGGACAAATAGTGTAGCCTATAAACGCATTCTTATAACGGGTTAAAAGGTATGCCAAGTAACTTTGAAACTCTTCAGGAGGTTGCTTATATCTGCACCTTAGTAAGATTAGCGGTTTATAATTTAGGGCGTCAGATAGAAAAGTATTATATTGAAAAATAGTTACCGTTATATCTTACGTATATTTGGCGTAGTCAAATTGTCACATGAAAAAAACAAGCAACTGTAACAAGAACATTAATGAAAATTAAATATAACGTGTGTCCCAAAAGTCTTGGAATCAACTTTTGCCATGACTTTGACAAGATGGTCTTTTCTTATTTCACGCACATTAAAATTGAAACATCAGAAGAAATAACCAACAAATGCAATTTTTATTAGTTACCACTGATTATTACAAATTACTACGAAAGTTGTATTTTTTATTTATTAAACCTGAAAATGTTCACGCATACGTCGGCCAATATAAAAATAACGCTCTACAATAAACATCCTTTGTTTACTATTCAGTGACAACTAATAAAAACTATTTGGTTGGTTATTTGTTTTGACATCTTAATTTTAATATATATGTGAAATAATAAAAGACTTACATTGTCAAAGTCATGGCAAGAGTTGATTCTAAGGCTTCTGAGGCACACGATACATTATATAAAATAATTAACAATTTGTAATTGAAATAAATCTTACTCGTAACTTAATGTTTGCAACCATTTAATATTTTTTTCTGTTAACAAAGGAAATAAAATAAATAAATAATGTAAATACTTAGTCAGATCTTGCGATACTTTTGATTTCCTTGATATTTTACCGTGCGATGTCCATTATAGAAACAGAAATGGAGGATGGTCTTCGGTTTCGTTATTAGTGCAAGAAAACCGGCACTCCGGAAAATAGCTAGAAAATACACATACGAAGTTATATGTTCATAATAATCGAATAATTTAAATCAAGTAAAATATGCAAGCAACTCTGACTTTCCTTCGTTTACAAATAAAATATAATAAAAAATATTAATCTTATATAAACCAAATAAATAATGTGTTTAGAATTTGTTATATACCAACTATGGTAATAATAATTAATTATGCCTTGTAGAATAAATGTTTTACGATTAAAATTGAATTAATCAAGCCTTATTTCCAAATTGGACAATGCTTTCATATTGCACCCAATGTGGAATAGTTGATTTAGGATTATATATAATTCTTGCTACAGACGAAACGCCATGCATAATAAATAAAATAAATTACCCTTTTGTAATTTTCGATAGGTAGCCGTCCTAATTCTCATTCAAACAATAATATGGTGACGATTTCCGATGTGCTTTAAAAATTTAACTGCAGAATTTGTGCACAACAAGATCCTGGGCATCGTAAATTATTCTTGTAACTAAGGTAGAATTAATTAAAGTATAGCTACCAACGTCAATATGGCCATGCTGGTTTACAATCATTTATGCTAATTTATCTAAATCGTTCATCTATACGATTATTTTACTTTAACTAGGATATTTTAATACACAAGGAATATGTTTTATTCTCGTGTGTTATATATTTACTACCACAAAGCTTTAGAACAATTTACCACAAGCATTTGCATTTTTATTAAATCTGTCTTCACATAATGATTGCGAATCGACAAAAGACACTCTCGGCCCACAGTTATCAATTATCAAGCGTTATGCTTGCGTACATTTGAAACATACCTTAATTGACAATTTGCGATGTTGTTACTTTTGATCCTTGAAGAAACAATTACCTAAGATTGTACAGAAGTTTGACTATTAAACAGGAATAAATTCTAATATGTAATTAATGTTCAGAGTTTGATTTAAGTTATAAAAATGAACAAATTAAATGTAAATATTTTTATTACTAACCTTAGAATTTCAAAAAGGAAACAAAACGTATATCGAACGTTACAATACTATATACGGCTTTAAGGCTGGAAATATCAGAAAATGTGCAAGTTACTTAATGTTAAAGGATTCGCAGCATAAATATTGCTTTATCTAAAATTTATTTCAAATTGGTTTACCAAGGTTCTTACAAATGGAGAGGAAATAGCACACTATTTTTACGCCTTTGTTTACCAAAACTGCCTAAGTCCGTGAATTTAACTCATAAGTGACAAGGAAACAGTAAAAATATTATGTTGTAAGGTTTAGTATATTCAAGATGATTAAATAACTATTTAATTTTCATCCTTTGCTCGCTCCACTACGTTCTCTACAACACAATGATTAATATTATTCAATTCTCCGTGATAGATATTTTACGTGATACAAAACGTTCATCTTTTTCTGAACACTTATCCTAGTTACAATAGTCGACCTGTCAGCTTTATTTAAAGCGTTCAAGAAATTTATTTTGTTACTCTTCAAAACTGGGACGTTGTTCTCCAGTATATGCAGTTTTCGTTGCCTTGCGATATATACACGTTTCTGGAATGCTTTGAATTACTATTCTTGAAGTTTTTTATTTTCTAGTCGTTATTATTTTGAAATACTGTAACTGAAATATCCTAGAGGACACAGAACTTTCTCTGTTTCTTGAATGTATTTTACAATGCGCCCAAAAGCTCGCTCTGTGGCATACAAATATAATGCATGACGTATGATTTAAATACACAATTCTTTTCAGGTAACAGTAATATAAATATTCTGTTGAGTATTTGCTTTGGCCAGTGCATGAATTTGAAAGTAGTTTTAAGGTATGACGTTTCGGACTAGACAAATTATTATAATTCTGTTCCATTTTTTATAAAACTTAATAACCACTTCATTCGTTTATTTGCCTGACTGATTTTCTGTCCAAACATAAGAAAACGTAATATGTTTACAAACTACCTTTGTGGCTATAACCATATTTGTTGCAAATAGTATCACATATGTCAAACTTTGGTAGAGGTTTGTTTTGTTATATGTCAAAGCAACCTTTATGACACCAACCTTTGCTTGATTGAATAGTTCGTAAAACAGTTTTGTCGATAATATCTGCTGCGGTACTTTAATGCTTTGATGCTGTCTATTATAGATTCAGTCGTTTCCATGTCGCTTGTTTCAATTTTAGTGCCACTCCGTCTTTCAGTTTTTGTGAACCCTTCTTTAAACAATCGGTAGCTACTGATTTCAAACGAAATGTGGATAGTTGAGTTCTACTAGGGCATGTAGGAGGAGAGTTATCTAGTTTTCTAGTAAAATAATCATTCCGTAATTATTTGTTGAGCTTTAAATTCTAGGTCTAGACTGCTTTTGAGATTGAACAAACTTAATAAAGAAGTTGTCTTGTCCAGCGATAGTTCAATGTTTTGCAAACATCTAAAAATGCATTTGTTGCTATAGTTAAAAAACATATTACATGTAATGTTCCCCCATTTTTCAATTTCTGAAGGATATAATCTGCTTGTTTAACACAATTTATTACCTTTATGTCTGCAGATAGTTCATGAATTATTTTCCTTTGAGCTCTTTATTTCAACGATCGTAGAGATTTCCACCACTAGATTTTATATTTCCTACCTTTTTTTTCATGTTCATCTTTCTAATAATATTCTAATAACTTTATGTTTGTTAAGGCACAATTTTGACTACCGTTTAGGTGTGTTTGTTTCTTCTTTTATTTTGTTTTGTGGCTACTCTGCCAATGGACAAGTATAAAGCCTTCGCAAACTCACGCAACTTCACTCGAGGATCTGCCAATACAATAGTATGCACTTTTTTTATATCATTTCCGATGTACGGTCTTCTTTTGGCATACTAGACCCCTCAGCACCGCAAACCCTTGCACAACCACATTAAAAATCATCAGACCACATATGAATCATTTTATTGATGATCAGAGTCTGGATAATATTTGTCAAGCTTTTGTTTTGTCCCTGTTATTGTTTTTCCATGCAGAAAAGAATATTTAATGATAACGTGCTAATGACCTTATGCTATTCTAGCGAAACTAATAAAACGTATTTGCTTTAAATGGCTGTCAAATAAAAACTAAATGACAGATATTTTTCAAAAATTGGTATAACGCTATTTGGAGGGATTCATTTTAATATATCAGTATTGATATTCTTCTGGTGTCAATATAACTTTTTTAGGTTTCTTTGCAATTTTTTCCAAAACGGCTATAACAATTTGTTTTTAAACTCGCCAAGTTTCTTGCGCCCGTACTTCTATATGACATGAACCAATTCGTTTCTCTGAGAAAATTCGTTGAAATGAGGTATTGAGAAAAATCTCTAGAGTTAAGCGAGGTTTTGTCTGGCGAGCAACTTGGATGGGTGACCGTTCCAATTATTTTCCTCAAAATAAAAATATATTAATATCTTAATGTTTATGTGCATTATTTGCATACTTAATTACTTTTTATTTAAATCTATAAATTATTTTTGTTTTAAATGAGCTCAAAATTTAATTATAAAGCTCTTAGTACATGTATAAAGGAAATTA
>JAHWXV010920406.1:0-14091 GCA_024586415.1 Phrixothrix hirtus | reverse complement strand
CACCCGAATCGTCGAAGCAGGGTCACAAACTACACGAAGAACCACCCCTCACGACTAAGAGCTACCACCGGGTAGAACGCAAGTTCTTTACTCCTCTCGTGCCTTTCCGTAAGGACTGAAACGTTACAAATACTATTGCGTCACGTTTTTCAAACGAGTTGGTTAAAACACATGCATTTGTTATCCGAACTGATAAGATAACAGACAAAGAAAACCATCGAAATCCATGTTCGCTGAATAAAGAACGCGAGTATGAATTTAAGTATAAATAAGACGCTTTCGCGAGTTGAAAATCGGTCTTCGTATGAGTCTCAATACGGGGCATTGCCTATTGCATAAACCGTAAAAGCTTTTCTGTAAAATCAAACTATTTTGTTATTAAATTTTACAGTGATCTTAACGCGACGTCTTCTGGACTCGCCAAGCTTGCTAAAATCCTGAATACCGTTCATATTAACAAACTATTACAAAGAGCCACATGCTAGAGATCTACATATACAGATTCTAGAACGACGTTCTAACTTTTTGTTGCTCTGTAACAAAGATAGACGAGTGTAGAACGTTATAACCTCAGTAATCCTCGTAACTGAGTGTCTCTGGTGTTATCGCCTCCGAATCCGCAACAAAATCGCCTTTGGGTCGACCACAAACAAGTTTCTCTGGAATTATTTGTAACCGACGCCAATCGTCCGTCAACTTCGTTGTGAATTGAGTTATATTGATAGCGGACGCACACCTACGCTGTACCGAAAATTATCCATCATATGCCGATGAGTTGTTAGGTATCGATCTCCAAGCGACGTCAAATGTCGTGACGTTTAGCGATACGCTAACCTCCCGCACTAGATATCCGTCCCCTGTATAAATTACATTCATGGCGGCCGCCAAGAGCGACGCGCCCGTGCTCAGATCTCGAAGCATTCTGCCGACCCTTGCATTCAGAAATATCAGGAAAGCAGACTTGACCGAAACAAAACACGCTGCGCCAACGACTTGCTTCAACGCCGCGATGATTTCAAATATTAACATCCGTATAAACCTCATCCAAAATCTGACTT
Organism: Phrixothrix hirtus; assembly: GCA_024586415.1. Taxonomy (NCBI): domain Eukaryota; kingdom Metazoa; phylum Arthropoda; class Insecta; order Coleoptera; family Phengodidae; genus Phrixothrix; species Phrixothrix hirtus. Next base: position 13,033 of record JAHWXV010920406.1, on the reverse strand, counting down.
TCCATGCATACGTAAATAATTGTAAATAATCTATTTTTGTCTGCTGTCAGAAAACTATGTTTATTTTGTTTTCATTTTGAACTAAGACAATTTTGATTTGATTTGTGTTCCAATTTCCGTTTAATTTTGTAAATAAATTATTACTGTTAACTTTCTTTTTACTATCGCCGAAAACCGAAACGATCATCAATTAAATATTATCGAAGTTCGTTTCATGACCGAAGTCCGAACGACGTCATTTTCAAAAACGACGTCCTGTGTTAAATAATTATTTTATAGGTATACTGACCGCGAAACCAGACGAAGAGGGAGACTTCCAAGTTACTGAGATCACCATGAAGATCCACCTCCGCACGACCAAGCTACCACCGGGTAGAATGTAAATTCTTTGTTTTCCCCGTGTACCTTTCATTACGAATTGAAACGTTACATTATAACATGCGCTTATAAACTTATTTAATTATATTTGTTTTGAAACTTATTTAATTATATTCAAACAACAGATGGGAATCATATCCTGTTAAATTGCGAAAAAATACGTGTATGAAAGACGGTAATTTATAATTCAAATTACACCTGGAATAGGCCGCTCTTCGATACATAAGATGACAGTGATCTACTTTAAGGTCATTGTTTTGAAAAAGTTTGTTACAGATAAAACAAGTCATAGCTCCATCAAAATCTCTTCCTTATTTTCGCGTTAAAGTATTCATGTTTTAAACGTTTATCGTAAATGTTCATTAGATCCCGCTTAAGTCGCCGCATAAATTCAGCGGTATACTCTGGGCCGCGATAAGTTCAAATTTCGATTGACTGTCATCGAAAGAGTACTTTATATAATATGCAAATGAATATTGTTCGTGCTCACAGGATTTCATTGTAAATTTAGCCTTAGGATTGGCTCAACTATTTGAAGCAGCTTTAAAATAGTTTCAAAATCAGCATAAACTACAAAAGATACCTTCAATTGCTTTTGATTGTTTTGAAATTTAAGAATGTTACCTGGCACAAGTTTCTCGATTTATCAATTTTTGAATTCTCTGTAGAAGCTTAGCAGATAACCTAGCGCAATCAAATCTAGCATGTCTCCATAATAGCTATTCAGTACAGAAATATTGTAAACAACCGTCACAAAAGTAAGAAGCCGTTTTTTCAACTTTTATTTTATTTTCCAACAATCTTGAAAAGCTTTTAATCCAATAATAATGACTATTACCTTCCACATCATGAAGCAACAACAAATTCACATGAGATGGTTTTTTTATTATTGGGAAAATACAGAGGTCCAACAATTTCAAATTTCCTTTTACCGTTTTCCAATATATCTTCTGTACCATATACGTTAATAGAAAACTTATTTTGGGCCCCAAACTTAGCAATATCAGTAAGTTTAACCTTGAAAATTGAGTACGTCTGTATAATGCTTGTACGATCTCGTTCTATTGGATGAACCCTGTGGAAGATAAACTGCCCATCCAAACCAACATTCATCATCGTTTTGTACGTTTATCACAGCCTTTTTATTCGTAATTTGTACGTGGAAGAGGAATGAATGAAGACGCAAGTAATGGATTCAATTTACAAACATTTACTTCCAAAAAGAGAATATTCATAAGTAACCAACCTATAATTCAAACAATATTAATATTTATCAAGCGGTGTTATATCGATATAAATACCTGCATCCCGTTCTTAAAATTCGTTCACTTTTTCATTCAAAGTTGCTACGAAGTCGTACAAATCACTGAGACTGCTATTAATCGTGATGACTACATTTTTGGTATTAAACGATTTAATATCTTAACGGTTTTTAGACTTCAATCGATAATATCCAAATATTTCAAACTGAACTTTGATTGTTAAAAATTCGTTCAATTGGTTTTCAATTAAATTTAATATTTTTTATTTAAAACAGACATGAATTCACCAAGATGTATATAATATTCTTTCGCAGAAACCCTATAACTAATTATACGGGACCGAAAAGCCGAAGATAACACCAATACGTCATCATGATGTGTAAACGTAGTTCCAGTAGCAATCTTATGGTAATTACTCCGCAAATGCCAAAGATATCACGTCCTGGGTGCAAATGCATGACATATGCTGTGTCGAAAAAGTAAGACCAATTTTCAATTTAAATCGTGCGGATAAATCGCACATCATAATTTTTTTTTCTAAGTTGACAGCATTGTGACAGACATCTGTGACAAATTTCTTGTCAAAACATTCATTACTTTTTGTTTTACGCTTGATTTTGTACGACGCTAAAAGTGCATTGGGCGAGTTTTACGATGTCTAATTATATTGAGCAAAGAAGTTGCACTATATTCTGTTTGCGGAATGAAATTTCGGGTGCAGAAACGTTTAGGATGTTATAGAAATCCTTCAGAGACCATGTCTTGTCGAAAAGGAATGTTTACAAGTGGTATAAACAGTTCAAAGAAGATCGTGAAAGTGTTGAAGACGAAGACCGTTCCGGACGACCATCAACTTCTACCGATGAACAACACGTCAAGGAAATCGAAGAACTTGTGCATGCTAATCGTCGAATAAGTATTAGAAACCTCGCTGATGCTGTTAGTATTTCGAAAAGATCTGCCAATACCATTTTGAAAGATATTTTGGGCCTGAAACGTGTAAAATTTCGACTAGTGCCAAAATATCCCAATTTCTTCGAAGAGATGCTTTCTGACTATCAATCGGTCATGAAACGGATTATTACTGAAGATGGCTTGGATCTATGCTTACGACTCGGAAACCACCGACTAATCCAGTGAATATCATACAAAAGGTGAAACCAAACCGAAAAGATCGCGCCAAAGTCGATCGAAAATCAAGGTCGTGTTGACAGTTTTCATCGATTATCGTAATGTTGTCCATTCATAATTCCTTCCACCCAGCCAAACCGTCAACAAAGAGTATTACTTGAGGGTTATGCGTCGTTTGCGTGAATCTATTCACAAGAAGAGGCCAGAATTGTGGGCAGACAATTCTTGGTTTTTCACCACGATAATGCACTCATTCTTCGTGACTTTTTCGCCAAACATTCGATCCATATCGTTCCAAAACCACTGTATGCGCTTTATTTAGCACCTTGTGTCTTCTGGCTATTCCTGAAACTCAAAAGACCACTGCGGGGAATTCGTTTTGAGACGATAGAAGAGATACAACATGAATCGCTACGCGCTCTGAAGGTCATCCCGGAAGGCGACCTTAATTCTTGTTTCGACGACTGGAAAATACGTTGGCATAAGTGTATTGTGTGTCGGGAGGGGATTACTTTGAAGTCGACGAAATAGATTTAGAAGACTAAATAAATATTTTTTGAAATAAATAAACACTGGTCTTGCTTTTTGGACACAGTACATCTCATAGTATACATATGCTGTAAATTAAAATTTTTACCAATACCATTACTTAATCAATGACCTTGCCGCTTGCTATCGAACGCTCTCTCACATGACTGCTACATAGTTCATTCAAAATACCTACAAAATGTCACTTATATTTCATCAATACATTTAGTACTTTACCTTACCACTTGCCGACTCCCGACTGTCATTGTCCGGGCCATAGCCTCCACTGTCTATAAACATTATAATATTTCATCATTCCTCTAATGTAGATATTTCACTTATCATTTATCGCTGGGATATTGCTTGATTCGCCCGATATTTTCATGCGTTCATTACTTCTTGAACCTATACAAAGCAAATAAACATACTGTTGCTAGTAAACAGGTCTAACTTACCGTTTGTATTTGAAAATCGTATTTGGCGATGGATATGCAGAGTGCAGCTTCTTGTAAACGTCCTCCTATACGTTTCAGATTGAAACATCTTGAGGAGACTGTTTACTTATCTGTAACAAACGTTTATATTAGTTTGAAGATTCCCCTCTCTTTGGTCACAACTATTTTGCTGCTTACAAGGTGAAAATAGAGAGTAGGAACTTATTGCTTCGATTACGCCCCAAATGTAGAAGGAATAGTGAATAGACATAAGCAATACAAGAAGAATGTGAAGAATAAAAGGCGGACATAAGGAACAAAGCATCATCACCGACGTTTACAATAAATTCCTAGTCACGGTAATCTGTCTATCAATCGCATGAAGCAACTGCATTTCACGTTCTTGACTTTCGGAAATTTTCTTATAAAGTTTTACAATTTCTCTGACTGCCGAAAGCGTACCACTTTTTAATTCCCATTCTTTAATCTTCAGTATCATACGAAACCAAATGCACTAATCTTTTTCAACACAGACAGCACGCCAATTTCTATCCATTTCCACGTTCAATTCAGCAATCTGACCGTCCCTAGGATTATTTTCCAGTAATGCAAGCAAAGGAAAGGAATCCATGAAACCTCCCCACTCCACTTCTATGGGAGATCGTGCGTGATGGTGTTTATCAACCTCCAGCGATAGTGGTTCCTCCACTGTGAGTAATGTTGATACGGAAGACGACTCCTCAAAATCCTTCCATCTGACTTCAACATCCATGGGTGATCTTTGTAAATCGGGCGTATCCTCTATCACCAATGTGATTGTTCGGGTGTACCCGATATCACCGATGGTGTGGGGACACCACAGAAGATCTTTCCGATGGAGTTGCGATGGTGCCTTCATCAATCAATGGTTGCAAAATGGGAGATCTTGGCTGCTAGAAACCATCGAATTGATTGATCAAACCAACCGCGTTTTCTACCAGATATAGTTCAGGTAAACTGCTTTGTGAACCCTGTAGAATTTGCTGGATCGATTTCTCCGTATCGAGAGATAACTTCTCCTTCTGTTCGTTCTGTGCGGGGTTTTCCTGGAATGAGGGAGAGTATACGACGTTCTTCGTTTCCAGTAACCGCCGCAGAATAAAACTACCATCACCTTCAGTACCATACACCTGGCTTACCATTTCGAACCCCGCACAAAGCAATGATGGCACTTCATTTGAATCCTTCATCTGCTTTAATAATGACAGTACCGCAAACGAACCACCACCATCAGGTTTCAATGCAGAATTTTGCAAAACTTTCATCCGTAGAAATTAACTCTTATTTGGCGTTGCGGCACATTTTAGCCATGTATGCCTACCCCTATCTATAGACATACATATTTCTTCTATACTTGGACTCATTGCGACGAACACTACCCCGTACTCTTTTACTGATGCGTAACATGTTTAATAACCCAATAACTGTTCAACAACTGCTCGCAGATTATATACACTGTATTGTAGTGGGAGTGTGAGTGGTTAAAGGTTCAATACGTGCGTTCTGGGAACAGTCTTCCGTTTAACAACGAGTTCATCATATCATACGAATTCTAAGTTCACACAGTCAAGGTTACAATGTATATACCTACTTCAATTGACGTTTAGGTTCAGTAACTTGCAACATTGTAACAAATGATTAATTGTTGAATGCGCGCTGAGTTCAACGACTTTAATGTCATATGATTTGCGGGTTCGTATAGTCAAATTTATAACATTTACGCTGAGCTCAATTATAAATAATTTCAACGCACGTTTGGGTTACGTAACTTGCAACATTGTAAGGAATCATTACTGGAAATGCGTACTGCGTTCAACAACCTTTCGCATAGCGATGAGGTCATCATATCATATGAGTTCTGCGTTCATACAATCAAACATTCATACTGCCCTCAATTATCGACAATTTCAACACATGAAGTTTTGGTTAAGCACTTAGGAACATTGTAACGAAAGATTGACTAGTGAGGTAACTTCTTTCCAAACGCATATAAATACCGATAAGTATATAAATCTACTCATTCACACTTTGAACATGTATCTCGACGCATCTATATTTTCAAAAAATCAACTTTACACTCATTTTGCAGATCGCTTATTAACTTTTGTGAACTAGAAAAATACGATACCGTCTGTTCAATCAGCACGAGCTGATTTTTACTACACACAAATAGAAGATAACGTAAAGTGTTTTTATTATGGTGTTACTTTGTGCAAGTGAAATAGCACAGAAGAACACCTGAAATACATGCCCCATTGGCACTTCATACAATTGCTGATTCAAGGACAAGGCTACTAAACATGTTTTCCATGACATATCTACTTAGCATTATTTATCACCACCGCATTCCAAACTAATGTTACACCTGGAGATTATACATTACAACAGTTACAAAAAGACATCACAGAAAGTTTTAGAATATTAAAAATACTCACACAAATATTAGTAACAACTTGTCAACTGCAACCGTCATAAAACTAATAAGATCGAGTACCATGATGAAAATTAAGTTAGCGAAAAGCACTAACTTTTCTGCTTTTGTAATATTTTATTTTAATAAAAACCAAAAAAAACTATTTTACTTCTATTTATCCTAACACTACGTAAAAACTACAATTAAAAAAATGCACTCTAATAGTTAAACTTAGAAGTAGGTATTATGATTAATAGTATACTACGGCGTGCCCCTTGCATCTAGCAAAAATTAAATCAGAACTTTTTTAAATTATAATAAATTGACTTACACAGCTCACACTGTGTATTTTCATACAGGCACCTCAATACCCAACAATACCCCACATAACCCACCCCGTGCTGGTAATATGTTTGCATCCCCAACAGACTTTGACCCCCTATACATTAAATCTCATTGCTATCTGGAAGGTAGGGCTGATGTAATTTGACTCAACTCTTTAAGTCTAATACAATGATGCCCCTCATGACCTATTAGATTATATTTTAAGATTAGACATTAAAAACTAACATGTGCAGAAGGTCTTTCGCATAAATAATGTTTATTGTGTTTATCAAATCTACAAATTCTGAAAAAATTATGATGAAATATACATAGAGCCGCAACGGCATGCGATAGATGGATTCTAGGAGGGGGGGGTTAGGGCGAGAGCGGAGGAGAAGTATGAATCTCCTCGATTGTAGTGGGGTACAGTACCCGCAGCGGGAGGTAGAACTTTTTTGATGGGGAATTGGTGGGGGGTATAGTGGGATCTGTTAGAAAAAGTAAAGAGCAATCGATTGGTATAGTTTAATCGTGAATTGTATCTACTATATACAGGATAATTTAATTAAAGGAGCATAACATTATAAAGCTGTGCATATTATAGCTATTTCTCAATAAACAAATGCGTAAATGGAATTATCTCTTTATTTTACAGTCAGTAATCATTTGACCTTGAGGTCAAACTCAAAAAATTTTCTACCAGATGCACACGACCTTAACCTTAACCGCTAGTGCAGCCAGCAGTGCACATCAGCCGTTTTCGTCTTACAAAAAAGTACAATATTTTGCAATTTCCATACTACTTTTTGCTTTCTCTTAACCTATGTGAAATATAGGTAAAAAAGAAAGTATTATTTTCGACTAAAACTTTCGATGTCAAAATTTTAGTGGAAATACACGTTTTCGGGTCCCCTGAGTATGAAAATCATGTTTTTAAAAATTGGTCTGTGTGTGCGTGCGTGTGTGCGTGTTTGTGTGCGTGTGTGTGTGCGTGCGTGTGTAAACATTTTGTTCCTAACTATGACTCTGTTACGGCCGCCAGAACATTTGATCTATACAAATTCAAATTTCTTTATTAACGTGGTTCAATACCAAATAATTTAAATTGAGCCTTAAATCTAACAAAAATTATTAATTTACTAAGTTATTATATTATAATCATCTAAGCCAAACCAATTGTATTTTAATTATTAATTAATTCAATTCCTACTTGTTTCGATTTTATCAGAAAATCATCATCAGAGGAAAAACTAACTTTACATATATAAAATGACAAAATTCAATTTTGAATTGAAACATGTAGGAATTGAATTAATTAATAATTAAAATACAATTGGTTTGGTTAGATGATTATAATATAATAACTTATTATACAACCAATTTTTGAGATGGATGAATTTTATATATTAATTTACTATATATTTTGTATACAAATGGCGCTGCTGCCCTCCCGGATGAGCCGAGGAGTTTGGCTAACTTAATGTCTAAAGAAGTAGTGAGGTCCTATTCATCTAGTTGGACGATTTGCATGGTCCTGATTGTGCTATGTGATTGATGATGATATTTGCTGTTTATGATGTATGGATGCTGCTTGTTTTTGGTGGCGATTTCAGTGTTGGTGAATTTTGTGGATGGATGGTGTTTTCTCAACTTCTACGGTGGTGGTTGATACTAGAACAAAAGTCTAAAACATAATTATTGGAAAACTGAAAGCTACACTAGAATTAATCGAGTTCTCCTGTAGTGACTCTCAGTAACTGCGTTACTGGTAGGTCCGCCACTACGGCACTCATCACTAGCACTAGGCACTAGGTTTTAATGAAAAAGTTGAGAAATAAGAAAATTCATATTTTATTTGCACTTCTCTAAGTGTCTTAGAACGGAAGTAGTGGGTTAGTTGTAGGGTGTTGAGATCTGGTGTTAAGGTTCGGCCTTTTTTGGTGGGATGTTGTTGTTGTGTTATGGCATGAGGTTGAGTTGTTCGTTTGTGTGTGTTTATTTATGTAAGTTTTTGTTTGTTTGTGATGGTGCAATTGGTGTTGGAAATTATATGTATGCGGTAGTATGGAAAGAATGGGTGTTATTCACATGTGTTTGTGTGGGTGTATTAATGTATTGTTTGATGTATAATTTGTTGATGGTGGAGACAGTTTTTGTGAGATCAACATATCCTGCATGTGGGGTTTATATGCAAGATACAGCGTCTGAACGTCAAATCATTCGTCATCGTGGGTAATTGGTCTTTGCTAGAATGGAAGCTTTTTGTGTAAGTCTATTAAAAACATCAAAGCCATGTTTGTTTCCCAAGTATTGTAATGGTGTCTTGTTACGTAGTTGTGTCTTAAGTAGTTGTAGGTACTCGTCTGATCTATACCAAATTCAAAAATTTAAAATTCAAAATTTCTTTATTAAAACATAGCCCGCTACCTAACAATTTAAAGCGAACCTTGATATCCAATCTTATAAGCTAATTTTTATTAGTAGCTACCGCCCTCCAGCATACCTGAAGGTTGGTAGTCATTGTAACTAGTTTCTAATTTCTAAATATTATGTTAGTCCCTATCTACTAACGGTGTTTCCGTCAGCTTAATCTAAGGGCACAGTTAGTTAATGATTTTCTTAATCTATACTTTATATTTATCTTATGTTAGTATAAAGTTATTTAATACATGTTATTTGAAAATGAGAAAGTAATATTTTTAAAGTAATATTATTATACTGTTTTAAAATTAGGTAATTAGAAATAGGAGTTCCGGCAATAGCTCATCAGTATCTGCGATACTGGTAAGTCCGCTATTGCGATGTCGATAAAACACTATTTCACTATTCCACTAATTAAACTATAATTGTATTTGGCGTTGTTCACTAATCACTAGAATAACACCGAGAGCCATTTCTCTAATTGGGCGGTAAGGTGGTAACATACTGTTGTTATCTTCTTCTTCTGTCAGCAGGTTTGGCCTCTAGTGTATTTGTATTATGTTGTGTATGTATTTGTAATCTAATATAAGTTAAATGTGTGTTATGAATTTGTTGATTTTTTTATATAATGATGAATTGGTATGTTTGATTTGAGTGTACATGTTTATTTTGAAATTTGTCTATGTGTTATTTAATGTCAATGTCAATGTTAAGGTTAAGGTTGTGTTTACTGTTATATGTCGATTATGTTATTGAGTAAAATTTTTATTATTATGAAAACAGCAAGTTTTTATTGCTTGTAAGTAATAATTTTAGATGAATTTGCGTTGGTTCTATGCGTAATTTAATGCGTTTGCTCAAAGAAGGAATTAAAGAAATTTTATTATCTGGGGTATGCAGTTTTTGCCAGATTTGAAACTTTTGGGCAAAGTTGATTGAGATGGTTAGAGTCAGTTTCATGTTTTAGGATGTCCGTCATGTTTTTGTTGTGATTGTATTGGTTTTGCGTGATGTTATAGTCGAATATGATATGTTCGGGAGTGCCAGTCTGTCTGCAGATGCAGTTGGAAGTCTCTGCTGTTTATTTTCTTAAAGTAGGTACGATAAGGTCCGTGTCCGCTTAAAGAATGTATGTCTTCTGGAAGGGCAAACGCATCTGTTACGCCTACAAAATCAAACATCCGGTATTAGTTGATGTGTCCTTCTTCCCTTGGCTGTTATCCCATTCTTGTTGCCACATATTGAGTATACATTCGGTGATGTCAGATTTTGTGTTTGCTCTAATGCCTAGTATTTGCTGGACCTTGTCTGTATCGCTTTTTTAAGCCAGTACCTGGCAGCTCTTTCCTTGATCTGTGGGGTGGCTGGTAGGATACCTAGAATGAACAAAAGGGAGTCAAGCGGCGAGGTGCCGAAAGCTCCGATCAACCTAAGTATTGCTCCTCTTTGAGTAAAACAAATCTTCTTACAAACTGAGCCAAGTTTTAGTTCTTCTATCCAGGTACTGGCAGCGTATGATATTATGGCCATTAGGATATTACTCAAATATAATCTAGCACTGATCACAGTGATCTTAAAATCTTTTTGCGCTATTCTCGCGATCTTGTGTATGTTGTTGATTCCTTTTCCACATATGACGTTTATATGTTCTATGAAATTTTATTTTTCGTCTATTGTCACTCCTATGTACCTAGTGCTTATGGCTCTTGAGATCTTTTGTGTGTCCAGGTTTATTACTGGGTCCCTCTATAATGTTCCCCTCGCCAGGGTATATGCCGTTTTCTCAGGTGATATTTGGAGTTTGACCTTTAAGCACCAGTTTTGAATCGTTGCGAGTGCAGTATTGATTTTAATTTCTAGGTCTCTCCTGGATTCGGCTTCTAGGAGTATTGCGAGGTCGTCTGCATAGGCCACAGTTTCGAGGATGGATTCGTCTGATTCTAGTGCCAAGAGCGGGTCGTCAAGTACTAAATTCCAAAATAATGGCCCACATATTGAGCCCTGTGGGCAACCTTTGGTTAGTTTTTTAGTAATGTTTTGGTAGATGGTCATGATCATTGCGTACGTCTCCTGGCTATAACTTCGTATTGTTCTGGTTAAGTCATGGGGGGTGTTCAATCTCTGAAGCCTGCGGATTAGCGCAGGCCATCAGAGATTGTCGAACACCCCACTGAAGTCTATGCAGACGAGTACTGTGTATTTCGATTGACTGTTTCTTATAGAGCATAAAATTCTATTTATGGCATCTTCGGTCGATCTGCCTTTCCTGAACCCGTATTGTGCGTTACTGTATCCGTAGTCTGTGAGTGATGTGTGAGCCTTTGGTTCAGGATTTTCTCATATAGTTTACCTAAAGTGTTGAGAATGTAGATCGGTCTGTATGACTTTGTATTTGGAGGGTCTTTCCCTTGTCCATTTTTTATGATTGTGACGTTTTCCTTTTTCCAGATGTTGGGAGCTTGCCTTGTTGTTGACATTCATTAAATAGGCACGTTAGTATGGCGTCAGTGGGGCTCTTAGGGCTATAATAACCTCGTTTTTAATTTTGTCTGGTTCGGGATCTTTTTGATTACGTAGGGTATTAATGGGTCATAAATTTCGGCAGTGGTAATAGGTGGTGATACATTTTGGTTCATGTTCGAATAGGTCTATTCTCTTAATAGTTTTTGGGTGTCATTTTCTGTATTTAAGCCATCGTTTGAAAGTAGGTTGGCTAAGAGGTATGTTATGGTCTCCGTGAATGTGGTTGCATACTTACCGTCTTTTTTGCGTAGAGTGTTGATTTCAGTCGTTATCTTAAGTTTTACCGCGGTAATCTTATAGGAAAGTCCCAAACAGTTCGTTTTTAACTCCGTCTGCGAATTCTATCCATTGGTGTTGTAAATCTCATTTATATAATGTGTTTTAAGGTCTCTATATTGTTGCAGAGCTTTAATTCGCAGATCAGGAGTTAAGGTGTTCTGGTATCTCTTGCGAGCTTTCCTAACGTTCTGTTTGTTCCAAAATGTCGTCTTTGTTCATACGTTGGGATAATGTTTCGGAATGGCAAGGTTAATGGCGTTTGTTATTGATTTTGTTAATGTTTTGGCATAGTCGTATATATTGCCGTTTCTTTGGATGAAGGGTGGTGGTTTAAGAAGATTTTGTAACGTTGTCCAATTCGCATTCTTATAGTTGTATGTTTTTGGGAGTTTAATAGTCATAGGTGTTGTATTGTCTTTCTGAATGATATAGGTAATGATGTTGTGGTCGCCGTTGGTTAGGTTTTCAGTCACTTGCCATTCTGTCACAAGGTCTAGTGATTTTAGAGTGCAAAGAGTGACGTCTATGTTGGTACGTGTGTTATTATATCCATGGTATGTTCAAGGGTTGTTAAGTAGGTTTAAGATTTCTAATTGATTTGCCTGTATAAATTCTAGTAGTTTCTGTCCTTTCTCATTTGTGTGGTTACTGTACCATATATGCGACTTGGCGTTAGCATCCATCGCATATATAACACACTTGTTGTTGTAAGTCTGTGCGATGTTACGGGGTCTTCCAAGATGAAAGTCGATTTCCGAAAATTGAAAATAGGAACTTACCAGAATCCAGCTTCCTGTATCAGTCATGATTTCTACATAAACGCAGTGGCTATCACTTAGATGAACCCACTACGGTTGTCGTGATTTAACACAATAATGGCCGCCATAGGTGACGGACCTTTCGTAATTATTAAGCTGGAGACTGGCATTCCTATAATTTTGTGGTATTTTGTCGTGTAAGGTTCTTGGACCATTAAGATGTCTATCTTGAAATCCTCCGTGATCTTTCGTATATCGTGAGCTACTGTTGCGCTTCTGTTACAGTTAAGGTTCTGTGTATTCGTTGTCAGTTTGCGTATGTTGTTCAGTAGGAGCTATGTTTAAAAGTTTATGTCCGTAAGCAAAGGCTCTGCGGTTGTCCCTTGCTTTCCATGAAGGTGTTTTAGTATTTGTTTTAAGTTATGTATGTCAGTTATTTATGTGTCAGTAGTATTTTGTTTTGAAATGTTATCTGTGCCAGTAAAATTATTGTCCATAGTCAGTTTTGTCTATTTGTCGTTGTAGCAGTAATTTGTAGGTTTC
>JAHWXV010920273.1:0-11760 GCA_024586415.1 Phrixothrix hirtus | reverse complement strand
CAATACAAATCTACTAACGCACACAAATGTCAAACAATTGTCAATTTACTAACGGAGCTAATATCAGACTGGATTGAAGTTTTGATAACACAAGAGGAAAAAGTATCGTCCGGACAACCATTGTTGCTCTCACTGTATTTACAATTCTGCAATATAGTCTTACTGCTTTTGAATTACCGCGTTCTAACGTGTAGAAAGCTTTGCGATTCCATCTAGTCCGCCAACTTGGTTCATCTGATGAATGACTCAGGCAGCTGTGGCAGAAAGCTCTTCTAAAGATGAAAAACGATGTCTACGAATGGATTGTTTCAACTTTGGGAATAAATCAAAGTCTGGAGGACTCATGTCAGGATTTAGGCAGGATGAGGCAGCACTTCCCAGCTGTATTCACGCAGCTTTTCAGTTACTACACTCGCGACGTGCGGACGAGCGTTATCAGGAAGAGCGAGTGGGCCAGCCTCGAGAAACTGAGGTCGGGTTTTGTGCATTTTTCTGTTCAGTTTTTGAATGAATTTACGATAAATCAGTCCTGTGATACTTGTTTCACTTGGAGCTCTGTCTTTCAAGATGATCGTAAGCGAATATCGTCATTCGTTTCACCTTTGATTGACTTTTAGACGTGGTGAAGAGCGTTCTCTACACTCATTCGATTGTGATTTCATCTCTGGTTCAAAATTTCTAATCCACGTTTCATTAATAGTGATGTTTCGGCGCGGGAAAGCTTGACCTTCAATATCACATCTTTGCTTTAGCAATGTCGCAATTTCCAGGCGTTTTTGCTTCTGTTCAGTACTCAAGCAGTGAGTCGCCCATCGCATAGAAATGTTTTTCTTGTTTAAAGCATTCCTCAGGATTCGGAATACGGACGTTGTTGAAGTTCACGTGGCTCCAGGACAATCTTCTTCGTGATCATCCGCCACAAGTTTTACACATCTTTTGTCTGTTGATGTTTACGGCTTTCCTGGTTTTTCATCATTTATGCTTACATGACCTTTACGAAAACGATTAGCCCAACTACAAGCTACGGTCCACTGTTAATGTACCGTATATTTCACTTAAAGTTTTGTGAATCTCCGTCGGGGTTTTGCAACGTAAAATTTCGATACTAATGTGCTATCTTTGATCCTCAACAGTTACAGTACTCGAGGCCAGTGCAGACTCCATTTCTAAATCACGTAATTTAATAACAATACACGCTATTGACGTAGCAAAAACACATGCTTATTCCTCAAACCTTGAACTACAACTGACGTAACATTGACTTTCGATGTGTTATTCACTACGCAGTGTTGCCAATCTGTGCAGTAGTTATGAAATATCCCTCATAATTTAATCAACAAAGTTTGTGAAGCGAACAGGACGTTCTCACATTTTAACATTTGTTAAAAGCAATACTTGTTACTATCACGGTGTTTACATTCCAAAATGTACTACGGATCATTATAATATCCAATCATTAATTCTGTGTCAAATAATTAAATTTTTCTTCCACAATTAAAACTTTTAAGATCTTTTGCTGTAAAGCGAATACTTTTTGGTTTGCGATGTTAGGCTATCTGCCGTATAATTTGTAAAATACACATATACAGAGTAGTTTTATAAGTCGACAACAATTTTATTTTGTCAAAATAAGCCAGTACATGTCTAAGTGGTCGCTCTGGTTCGGATTTTCAGTTCTCGTCGGTAAACAATTTATTTTAGGACTTCTACAAACCGTATGGTACCTATTTTAATTCCTTTTACGCTAAGTTTAAATATACCAACTATTGAATGACTACGCCAGGCTAATATTATACCTACGCCCTCTCCCAACTAACTATTGAACTTACGGAAACCTAATAGTCTATTATAACAACCGACCCTTCAACTTTACCGTTATTTTGTTACTTTTATATGTACAATATTGCTCGTCCAAAATGTTTTATTGTTTAAATTTTAATAAACTGGTGTGAAGTTTTGGAAAAAATATTGCTAGCTTAATGTAATTATTATTTTAATGTCGTGATAATAAGGTAACAATAGACCTTGAAACTAGTTGGTAATTATTGTTATTATAATAAAGAATCGATTTACAAATAATTCTAGAATATTGTTTTTAATAAATTTGTTTGGATATGAGTAACAACGGCATTAAGAATATTTAGAATTTAATTTTTTGAATTTATTCTTCAATTTTACGTTAAACCATACACAATATCTCCATGTAACAATTATCATTGATTCTAATTTGAGCTTCAAATTTGTCAGTAGGTGACTTTAATAAATTTATACCACCTGCTTAAAGGTGATGTTTATTTGTTAAACTGACCAGTAAATAGTGAGTTAAGTGCAAAAGTGAACGAGACAAGCGTCTCAAAGGAGAAAATCAAACTTCCCGCGCAACTCAAACGCGAGTTTGCACGTAAGCAGTTGGTTTCGCGAAAATCGAAACAATAATAAACACACTTCCAACAAACAAAACAGATCTAGTGCTTCCACTTACTCAGAAAATCCAATATAAATGACACAGAACCACGGAAAAAGCTGTAAAGAAATTAACGAAAGAAACTATGCAATGGTCCTGTGGAGAGAAAACTGGTTTCACGAAAATTCGTAAAAGCGAAAGAAGTGAATTAACTGATAAAGTGTTAATTACCAATCGATACCATCAGCTCTGCTAGATTGAAAATGTCGAATAAACAGATATTGAGCCTAGTAGCGTACCGAAGGGACTGCCACAATGTATATAAAAAGTTTACAAGACGTGTCCGAAATTGCCCTCAGGAATGTCAAATTGGTCAGAATTTTTGAGCAAAACGGAAATCTACAAAACATGGAATGGCTGGCTTCTAGAAAATCGTTGAAATTATAAAATCAAACAGCCGGCCATCCACACCACACCTAGCTCGATTCTTAACAAATTCTAAGGACTGGTTGTACAATGTTGGTTTAAACCGCAGTATGTTTCCGTAACAATAATTGTACTAACAGTTATGATGCGTTAGTTATATTTTAGCTGTGCGTAACTGATGTTTAAACCAATATTGTACATTTAGCTCTAGGAGTGGTAATAAAGGGGATACCAAAACTGTACCTGAGAAAACCATACACGATGGTTCAAATTCTCAAAACTTATCTGAAATAGTTGTATGAAAGGCGTACAAGGGGAAAATTCCAATTCCATGTATGTACAGCTAAATAAACCTGATGCACAAAAGCGAAGAAGGAGTATAATCTACGATCAGTGTGTGTACTGCATGATGGATTACTTCTTTCAATGAGTGCTCCAAAACCAAAGGCACTCACGGTGGGTGTAAAGTGCATCTGAAAAATAAAGTTTCTGATTGCTGACAAATAATTGAAAGTGAAAACACAATCACTGAGTGTGGTCTAAGCAGAAATGCCAGCAAAATATCCAAGTAAAGTATAGAATTCACAACATCGTTTTCAAGGCAGAAAATGTTTGGTTAATTCACTGCCATGGATAATTTGTCATTTTTGAGTAAAATAGACTTAGCAAGGTTAAGGTTAAGGTACTATAGAAACAAAACTATCAATGCGCTCATTAGGACATCTAATAAAGAAAAGGAAGATGTTATTCCGAAAGCCTTACAATCCAACTCCAATATAACATTGAAAAAAATTCAATTCTAACAGCAAAAACCAACATGGAACATGGTATCCAACAACCAAATACTAAATCCAAGACAAATAAATAAATTAATCAAAAAAAATACCTCCAAAGTAAAGCAAATCCTCTTATCCAGTGCAGTGAAAGAAATAGCCCAAATAAATATTGCCTCACTGTATAAAAAAGCTAGAAAGGTATAATCAATTCCATAATAGAACAAAGCATAGAAAGAAAAGATATATACCTGAAATCTAATTCGGGACCGATTGGAACTTTCGGGCATCCAGCAGGCGATCATGTAACAAAATTATACGCAGCATCTACAAATGTAGAGGAATCCTACGGTATACTATGGAAGGGGCTTTAAGAAAGAAAATACATAAAATGCCGCTAAACCTACTAAAAATAATAAATTCATTCTTAGATAAATTACGCACGCAACAAGGGTCGCCGAGAAAGGCATCTCATAGAGTTCCTCAGTTTACCAATTTATTCAATCTATACGTGACAAAATATCCCCCAGTTAGAATATTTCGGTGTTCGGATACCAAGTCAGTTATTCATGCCAAATCGACACTCGAAGATGACTTTCTAAAAGTATGAAGATTATTGCACACTGGAAACTACATACTTGAACAACATAATTGATCGATAACATTTTAAAATACAATGAAAAAAGAGATTGAGAGCACTAACGTATTAATGCAATTCTAGTGTAAATTTTAACTTACGCCGAAAAAATCTAGACTAAAGGGACAAATAAGTTACTCCACCAGAACAGTTAAAATGATTGAGTGAATGAGCGTACTTATCTAAAAGGATAAGAAATCTAGGTCGTACAATGCCTTATGACAGAAGGGGATCCGTCCGCAAAATTCTGAGTCTCAACTTACCGATTTGAATAGAAAATCTAACCAGTATACTGGATGTCCCGAATATAAGGAGGATTATTTGTGAACACAAATCTGTAAAAATTATAATCTATCTCGCAAAAAAATTTCCAAAATATTTGCGTGAAAATCGGTCATGAATACGATGCTAGCTATACTTTACTATGAAACATGGTTCAAAATAAATACCGATTCCTTTCTGTTTAAAAATTATGTTATATTTATTACTTTATCGAGTTCATATAAAACTCTGATTAATTATAAATTATTTGTGAAGTTAATTATTAGAAATTTGTTTGTTAAATATCTAAAATTGCCATAAGTTTTAATTTTAGTAGGTATGTATAACATTAAAGCCTGTTTGATCTACCTTAAATTGTATAAAAGATGTGTTACTATATACAAATTACGCCAAAGTTTGAAACTCATTTGCTATTTCGATTATTTCTAATAAAGTTAGAACATTTATCAAAATGTAATTTATGTTTAAAAAGACGACGATTTCAACTTTTATTACATAAGCACAAAGATGGTTTATAGATATTGTGTAAAATTTCACATCGTGTAGAACGGCTTAAAATATTCTAAAACATTTCAAAAGGTGAAAGTTATTTGAAAAATGTTTTCTTTTTCAAGAACACAAATGTACATCGCCTGTATTTTAAATGTACATAATTAAAAGATCACAAGAAAATCAAATTTTTATTTTTAAACAGTAATTATCTACTCAATATATGTATTTAGGGATATTTAATAATCAGTTCAGATGTGTGAAATATTATGTGTCATTCTGTTGCTAAAGACTTACAGTCGACCAGTCACTTATTGTTAGATATAGTAAATTAAATTAAAAGCAGAGGTGGACTGAAAACTTTAATTGCAATTATTTCGAAAACTATGTTATTTAGACGCTTGATTTATAAGCATTTTTGTCGTGCATACTAAGATTTATCTGTTGTAGTTCCTTTATTTTGGGATACCCTCTATAAGGTAACTCCATGAATTACGTAACGAAAAGAATATCAAAGCGTTTTAGTGTGTTACTTATCGAAGATCCAAAATGATCCAAAATCAAGATCAATATTTTGATCTAATTTAATTAGGAGCAAAAATTCTAGTCGACGACTATGGTTATATTCGGTAGTAGTAAATCCGGTGTTGGATAAATTAAGGTTAAATACAGCCGGCACGATTTTATTGTAATAATATAATTAAAGATAACCTCAGATATTTTCATGACTAACTTTAAAATTTTAAATTATTACAAAGTTAATAAAATAAAATTTGTTCCATTGTGTTTATAATTCTTTCAATGAAAAAATATAATTCAAGAGTTCGCAGCCTTTTCCCGATACTAATGACGTGTTCTGTTCTATTATGCGAAACTATTAAACGAACAGTGTGTATATATGTTTTTCAATTAAAAATGGTTAACATGTCTCAAGACTATCACAATCTCATCTTCAGAACTTAATCTACGTAAAACTAAGCGATGTGTAAATTTACATAAATAAACTTAAATGAGTTATATTAGCTAGATGTACTAAATTAAAGCTATTTTTTATTATTAACACATTATATGGCCGTGTATGAAGTTAAAACATGATAACAATAAAATAGAAGCTTTAATTTAATACATAAAACTAAGCTAACACATTTAATCTTAAATATCTAAATCTACACATTACTTAATTTTATGTATCGTAGATAAAGTCCTGATGATGAGATTGTGATAATCTCGAAACATGTTGATTGTTATTAATTAAGTAAACATCTACACATTCCGTTTGTTTAAAACGTTCGCATAATAGGTTTCAACACTTCGTTAGTATTGGCTTCAAGATCCGGAAATATATTCTTTTATTACGATTTTGTTTGGATCAAACCCTTTTGTAATAACTAATAAGTTGGCGTCATTAGAGTATTCATGGTATTCTTGGAAATTTTAAGTATTTTATAAAACAGGTATAAGAATTGCATAATTAGTAATGAAACGTTTCTAGCCTAAGACAAAATATTTCAAAGTACTTTTTTGAAATATCTCATATTTGAAGCAGTTCCAGGAGTGTACCCACTATTTTTACCGAATACATGTAATATTGCTTAAATTAAATTTTTTTATGAAAATATTTAAACACAGAGCTACATTTCCCCTAAAATCACGAACAATATTCAACCCATATATATTCAGATAATACATTTACAACTGAAATAGCTTAGGAAACCGCAACAAATAGGATATGAAGCGTTATAGAATAAAATGTAGCAAAACCGCAACTCCGTTATATATTCATAAGCGCACATTTTCTTGTTTGGAATTTAATAAAGGAAATTCCTCTTTAAACTTAATCAATAGTTTCTACTGGATAAGTTTTTAAGCTGTATGTAGGATTATATTGCGTATGACATATATCAAAACGTTTTCGAGTATTTGGTACAAATTTGTAGTGGTGCATATTAGTTGTCATGCAACGGCATCAGTAATGGTTTAATTTTGAGAAGTATGCGCTTTTGTTTGAATAAAAATAAAAGTAAAGTTAAATAAAACGAATTACATGCCTAACCAGATCGACTGTGCCAACCACATTCAAACAAAGCAGACTTTACAGAGTTAACAAAAAAAAAATTATTTACTGAATGTCATGAGAGTGCGCAAACATGTATAGCAAAGACAAAATCTCGCCTTAATGTAAGGTTCAAAGGACATGAAATCACAACAACCGAGAATTCGAGATTATGTAATCTCGAATTCTCGGTTGTTGTGATTTCATGTCATACGTGTGTGGTTTCACTGAAATAAGTACTTCGATAGGATATAGATAATTAAAGGCAGTAGAAGTCGCCTCACTTATTGACCTTAGCGAGTCCTTCTTAATAGATATCGTACTAACCGATCGTACCAGAAAGGGCTGGTTTTGATTCCGATTTAGAGGTATCCATTTCAGCGCTGACCTTGGCAGGAGGTTACGTTCCGCGAATAACCGGGCCGTTGAACAGAAAACGCGAATAAGAGCAACGCTTCACCTCTCCCGAGGTGAGATCCCGCAACCAGTATGGGTACATAATCCGACTCACAACTGTAACGGCAAGGGAAGCTACAAGTCGTCATTTGTCCTTGAATCGAACCCCAAACGCAGTCTTTATATGAATAACGAGTGGTCCGCGATTGATTCCGTGGTTTCCATTTCGTTGTGAAGAGCTAGATTCCAGAGGCTCCCGATAACCCCATACGGGTCGTCGAGAGGATAAGAACGGCAGGGTATTTTCAACCCTCCTGAGAGAGGGGCGTTCTGCGCTGCTATGAGCATGAAGTGCCTCCTTCTGCTGCATTGGATCTAAAACAAGGACAAAAGCAAAGTTCAAGGAATTGGTGTTGATTATTGTCAGTAGAAACGTCTTCGATTAACTTAGAATTGAAGTTAGAGATATGTTGCGTCATATTGCGGTCGTTATAAGTAACGCAGTTAGCAGACTGCCCGATTATTTTCCGTTAATTGTTGATTAAATTGATTCAATCCTGAGATAAGGAAATTTAGCTTAGGACGGGTGTATTCTACGGGTCTACACTGCAAGAAACAAAAAAGTCTAACATAAGCGAGGTATTACAATGGAGCCTACACGAAGAACAATACAAGATGGGCGATTTTCCCATTTACATAATGTAAAAACCTATAAACCCTTTAGCCAATCTCACGAAATGATAATTCAGCAAATATAAAGTTTTTAAAGGTAAGTACACTCAATATGTACCCGCAGGGCAAACCAAATTCTGGTCTTAAAATTTGGAGAACCTGATAAAAGGACGATGGACTAAAATACCTAATTTCCATAAATTTGCGACGTTCGAAGTAGACCTTTCTGCACGAGGTCGATGGTAGTTTACGTTTCTTTTAGAATTAGTTCCCAAGTAGAAAATTACAAGGTACTGTCTCTGAAGTAGACCAGTTACGATTTTGGTCAGATTTGACATGAAAGAAGAACTAGAATCTGAATCTGTAGAAGTGCACATTTTAGGCAACGTTTATACTATATTGGGTTGCAACACACCGGATTAACTTTTACAAAAAGACCTTAAGACAACATTAACACCAAACGCTTGTTATAGCTTGGTCACGTTTTATTTTTGAAAATTAAACATTTAAAATTTTCTACTTTCATACTTTATTCCTAAAAAAATTAAATACATTTACCAATACTTATTATTTCCGTTTTAATAATTATCATTTGGATCCTTAAACCACATATTTAACTTCATTTAATAATATACATTTATTTATATCATGCATAATTCTATTTTTGCGCTAGATAACTCCTTACAACAATCAATTCTATGCTCAGATATGTTTACTCAAGGTAAAATTTCGTTAAAAATTCTTTTCTATAATTAATTATTCAACATACATTTATAGGGCGATAGACAAATGGAACCACATAATTTTAAAAACATATTTGAAAGATCACATTTTTTTATGTACGGTAAGGTAATTTTGGGTATAGATTACATAAGAATTTTTTTAAAAAACCAACCTTAAAGCTTTAAAATACTAAATTTGTTGTTTATCGGGTAACCTTGGCGATAATGCCTAATATCGATAATTATGAATTAATGAAATTTACAAAATCGGAAAAGGCATAAATATCGAAAAATTTTTCTTGACCAGGTTTTGAACCTACTATTTTTGGATAGATACCACTGGATCCTAGTAGTTTTGAGCTGTATATTTCTAAATTTGAATTATAGCTAACCTCTTCAATTATTAATTATCGATAATTGTTTGACTGATGTCAGTAATAAAAGCTTGCAATCGTATTATTATATATTATATTATATTTTATTACTTATTTACGTGTTGTTTATTTAAAAGATACATTTCGTTTCTTGTCGTTTAGTGAAAGCAGTGCATCTGGATTGTTTATTTTGTGATTACTATATTTTATTATATCCCTAAAAATGGTTATGTTAATCGAATGCCAAAGAATTGAAATTCTTTGCATGAATGGCTATGGCGACGGGATGCGCACCCAAACCAAGGTAGTTAACTTGTTCAATTCAACTTATCCTAATCTACCGTGCAATAACCATCTGTTAAGCAAAGCATTGTAAGTAGATCTGAAACAAAATTCAGAGAATTTGGGCATGTTCGTGATCTTCCTAAATCCGGTCGATCTTCAACACCAGAAGACGCGCAGTTAAATGTATTGTTAACAATGCAAGAAAATTATTAAGCAACGCTTAGGGATATTGCCTCTAATTGCAATATGGCAGCGTTTACCACCCGAAAAAGTTTGAAAAAGCAAAACACCGCCCTTATAAAGTAAGCCTACTTCATGAGCTGTCCGAAGACGATCTTGATCAGCGAAATCAATTCTGTGAGCAAATGCAACAGCTATGCAATAACGACATTAATTTGTAAAAAGAAATATTTTTTCTGATGAAGCTACCTTTATGTTGAACGGCCATATCAATAGGCAAAACTGTCGTTATTGGGCTGCAGAGAATCCTCGACCGATGATGGAGTGTCACACTCAACACCCTCAAAAAGTGGTGCAGCATAGTCGACAGACGAATTCTGGGTTCCTATTTGCACTTTGTTCAAAAGTACCTCATTCCTGCGCTAATCATTTTATATCCAGATCTAGAGGAACCGACATTCCGAGGACCGACTTGTTCTTTTAACAAGATGGAACACCGCCGCATTATGTAGTACCTATCCGCACTTATTTAGATAAGGTTTTTCCAAATTGTTGGATAGGAAGAAGAGGGGTGATTGAGTGGCCAACTAGATCTCCAGATTTACTGCCCCTCGATTACTTTTGTGGGGATATTTGAAAAGTAAAGTGTACGTTAATCGGCCAGCTAATTTAGAAGATTTGAAAGCAATAATCCGTCAAGAAATACAACGTATATCTGCAGATGCGATTGACAATGTTGAACGAGAATTTATTCATTGTCTTGGCTACTGTCAAATTGCCAATGGTGCGCAATTTGAAGATTTAATTTAGTTGTCATTTGAATTGTACATTATCAGTAAATGTGGTATTGTGAAATTTTAAGGTTAGTTTTTTAAAAAGTTTTCTTATGTAACCTATACCTAAAATTATCTTAACGTACGTAAAAAATGTGCTCTTTCAAATTCTGGAATAAAAAATAGGGGTTACCATTCAAAAAAACATCTATAACATCATATATCCTACATGAATCATCCTGTATATACATTTTGTATTTAAAAAAATGCACATTTAAAAATAAAAATTGATGTGTCCGACGTTTTTCGTAAAAGTTCATTTCTGAAGAATTTATGCATTACTTAATTACGCATTGTATGTATATTTTCTAAACACAATTTATGTTTATTTATAAAATTTGATATGACAATTTGACCTTAATTTCTTTTAATAGATTGGGGGTATTAATTTTGATGCCAACAGTTTTAGCATTCTATTTTAAACGTTCTACAATAGATTCTGGGCCGTCCGAAGTCGTCTTTCAAAGCTAAAATAAAAATAAATGTATTCAATTGCAATTCTTCATAGATACGAGGTACAATTATAAAGCAATCAGCCACCACCAGAAAGCATATGTTGCAGGTTCAATGACTATAAATTTTTGGAGAAAGAGTGAAAGATAGCGAGAAAAAGAGGGAGAGAGAGAGAGCAAATATTACTTGAACATTTCTACAGAAATATCTATAAGAACCCTATTGCCCCTTTTTGTTTTTCTTGATTTAGTGCATGACGTACATAGATTACACAATTGTGGCAGAGCCGCAGTGGTACAACATTTACACGATGAACTCATTATAATGACGAAACAACTGGTTACCTAATACCTTAATTATAGAAGGTGAAGAGAATTTCAGAAACGCTGTCACGGTCTCACCTTTGACTTTAGCTTATTTGGTATTAATTTTAGTATGTACATTTAGTACGCCCTGTATATAACTATTTAAAATTGCGCTTTGAATGTTTTTAGGGATATACGGTAGTAAATAATTATTTTTCTTAGAATAGGATTCCAGGGATGAAGATCGATACCGATTAATAAATGTTGTTAGGGAATTTGTTAAATTTAATTCGTTTACCCGATAGGTGCTGCTATCCTGACGGAATTTGGGAACGTAAAGTTTCTTTTTAAAAATTTCATGTGGTTAGAAATATCCTGTTCTTATCGCGCATTCGTCCTCCAGTTGTTAAGGTAATAACGTGCAAGAGTTCGATTCATTTTTCGCTGCTGAAATGTAGAATCAGGCGTTAGCAATT
>JAHWXV010920231.1:0-11483 GCA_024586415.1 Phrixothrix hirtus | reverse complement strand
ATTTGTGAAAAATATGCATTTCATTATAAAATTTACAAAATATGCAAAAAATGCATATATATGCACTTTGCATATATTCCGCCCCCTAATGATTACTATTCGACATAATCACCGTGAAGATCGAGACGTTTGATATATTTGTGGACAAGCTTGGCAATCCTCTCTTCATAGAATGTTGCCGCCAGTGAATTGCCATGGGCCTTAACGTTGTTTTGAACATCGTCATTAGCCTTAAATCTATGCCCTTCTAGCCACATTTTCACTTCAGGGAAGAGGTGGAAGTTTTCTGTTGCGACAGACTTGCGTCCTTGTCCCCGTTCATCGTGAACGTCGGTCCGGCATCCCTTAAATGCTCAACACCATCACTCATAAAGTTTTCATCGTATACCCGGCTCATTATTCAGTGATCTTCAGCAGTACTATTCCATTTTGCTTGAAGAAACCGAATTACACTACGCAACTCGTACTTGGCGGGAGAGTCAATCGAAGCAGTCATCTTTATGTGCCTGCAACTCATTTCATAATGGCCTAATGACGTTGGAAGTGGCGGTAGCTATAGTGGGCGACATTCGCGGTAGCCCTCCGCGCATACTCGTCTCCTACCATTCTATTGGCTGTTTACATACACAATCTGAGGCTCAAAAAACCGCCTTCGTAAAAGTAGTGGGCTAATTATACTTTGATTCGATAATATCGAACGGCGGCATTTTTAAATGAATTTGTGAGATAGAAGAAATAAATCAATTTTCGTTTGGGTTTGTGGCCCTATTTTAAGTTACGCATTTTATACTCACCAGTTTCTATAACTTCGTGTTGCTCCAAGAAGATCCCGAGGAACTATTTAACATTTGCCCATTTATAACGTACGTTATTAAACAATCGTATTTTTATTATTGTGCAATATCATTTTATGATTCACTTTAGATAACAAGAACGATTTGGTTTAATATTATTAATTGGGCAGATATATGTAAGGAAGATTTGTGGCAAAATATTAATCCCAATTTTGATCTTTCAGCCCTAAGAAAACGGCCTTTAATGATTGTGAGTCTTGACTTAATTGTTAATTATCCACCAACTGATTTACCAAAAAAATTCGCTACTTACCACTTGAGTTGGCCGCTAATTTCTGCAGAATATCTTAACAAATTTTTGGTTCTATCCCATCTCGTGATATAGCATTTCAGGTACCTAGATTTTATGACGCAAAAGAATTTCCCACTCTGCCTTGTAAACAAACGTGTGGAGTAATAGAATATTAATTGTTATTTTTAAAACTAATATAAAAATTGAATTGCTTTGATTTAATTAATTACATAAAAATGAATAGCACAATTTAAAATTAATGAGTGGAGTATAGCATTTAAATTTAAATAAGTATTTATATATAAAATAAACAACACTTTACATAAAAACAATGAACGGTATTGCAAAAATTGTAATTAATTCACGAAAACGTCTTGATACTGTATTCTTTGAAAGTCTACACTCTTGAACAATCATATTAGTTGGATAACTATTTATCCACATAATTAATTATATTCGGTTTAATTTTTTCTAATCGTAATTCAAAACAGAAAAATTGTCCACCTTCACTAACGCTACGTATCGACATCTCCGATATGCGCGTCTACATGCGGGATTTCTGTTTTTTGGTTAACTAACTTCCTTCTTCCAGTATAACCACAGGACTTGATTGCGGAACCAATCGCCAATTTCATAAAAACCCAATTCTAAATGTGTAATTAGCGCACGCCGATTATTTAAAAACTCAATTTTTGTCCAAAATTACATTCTGTACAAAAAGCACAATGGAAATATGCTACACAATTACCTGCGTATTTTCCTGGAAAATGAAGTAACCTAGATAAATTAGACTCTTTAGTCATTTGGTGCAAAAATAATACAATATTTAAATACAAGTATAATAAAAAAGGTAAATAAATAAATAGCAACTGTCTTGAGAATTCCTAATTAGTAAAAAAAATTGATATTAGGATAATATTTACAGGAATCAGAAAATTTTAAGGATTACAAAAATGCTATTCATTTTTATATAATTATTTAAATCAAAGAAATTCAATTTTTATATTAGTTTAAAAATATGAATTAATGAAATATACAAAATCGGAAAAGGCACAAATATCAAAACATTTTCCTTGGCCGGGATTTGAACCCAGGATTTTTGGATAGATAGTCCAAAGTGCTAACTATTGCACTACCAAGGACCATATATCAGCCTGTTGAAAATTCTTCTATATATGTGCCACTTTTGAAGTAAGGATGTTTATATTAACTTGCCAAAATAACAATATTTATCACCTCATAGGTTTAATTAAACGGTAAAAATGTGTTCTTTATAAGAGTAGTTAATCCTTTTAGGTCTTAAAATCCAGGTACCTGAAATGCGGTATCACGAGATGATATAGAGCCAAATTTTTAATTGTTCTGTAGAAAGCTCGATTACTTCGACCTTATTTTTAGACAGTCTTTAGCTATTCATTCGTAGTTTCATATATATGACCTGGCTAGCAGCAGTTTGAGGTAAGTACGAAATCTCTCGAACCGATTAACTGCGTTGTGCACAAGCTTCTTCGCCGATTCATTTTGCATGCATGTTTCCCTGAAATTACCTTGAATAAAAGAATTTTTTAAACTTTGAGCTACAAAATACTATGTTTCGATATAATCTGGTTTGGAAAAAGATTGATTCGTGTTTTTTTACCCACTGTTTTACAGTTTTCAATGGCAAATAGGGATAAATCAGGACTAACATTTTGGATTGTTTCGTGAGTGGCATGTGGTTTTACGTTGTGATGGTGTAAGCCAATGACGTACACACTTTTTGTTGTCTTTTCTTCTAATGGCTTCCTTTAATATCAATATGTACCGCTGACTGTTTATGGTGGTGCCTGGTTTAACAAATTCAAGCACTAACGCAATAGCTCCTGAACACAGTCGCGTTAATTAAGAAGTTTGTAAGTTTGCATGATTCGCTTTTAGTTCCTAAATCATAAGTATTTCTTCTATAGCTATAACATTGCAAAAAAAACGGTCCTTGTTCTTCGAATGCTTTGAGAGATCAGTACAAATCTCCTTGAGTTCTTTGGTTAACTGTCGTGGAACTCATCTAGAACATGCATTGGAATATCAAGGGATGTGCATAATTTTCTCCTCAATGTTGTAATCACATGGTAAAGCACTAACAATTATTTGAACTGTCAGGCTTCACACTACATCAATACACAGCTCTGTTTTATCATTCTAACAGTGATAGGTCGTCCTTAATGAGACTTATCAAAAATATCGGTTTCGCTATCTCTAAATTTGTTCACGGTCAGCGCTGAGATCAATCGTCAAATCACCACAACTTTTAAAAGCATTCAATGAATATGAACCCGAACGACCTTCCTTTTCGAAATCATCTCTATTCTTTATCTTAATTTACTATCGGCATTAATAATGACATTTTAAATCACAAATGACATAAGAAAGAAATAGGCGAGCATAGCCATATTAGAGTATTTTATTTCGCTTTTACAGCTAGGCGGTTTAGGTATTGGGTTCGATTTCTAGGACGCTTGCCCCGATTCAAATTTCAAGTTGTTACCTGACTTGACAGAGACACTTCCTCTAAGATGAATGCCGGGACAACATTTTTACTCCTTTCTAACGTCGAATCTCCTAAAAACCTATCCTGATGTGCCATTCTTGGCTAGGGAGAGGTCTCAGATACACCTATAGCAACTCACCCCCGTATAAGACAACTAAAATGACATTGATATTCCATCCCTCCTTATATACCAGCAGCTAATACTTCCGATATATGCTTCATACGTCATACACAGAACAAAACGTGCACAAAGATTACCAGATATTTTTGATAGAGTATATATACCAAACAACTTTAATTACGATTGAAACATGTGTGTTGATATTTTCCGTGAACCTAACGAGTTATCATATACGGAGTGTCCCGAAAATAAGTGACACCCCGCAAACTGTGGCTACTTTATGACCTGTAGAACAAAATTTGTGTACGTGTGTATGTTCATGTGCGTGTGCGTGTGCGCGTGTGTGTGTGTGTGTGCGTGCGCGCGCGCGTGGTTGTGCGCGCGCTTGTGTGCGTGTGTGCGTGCGTGCATGCTTGCGTGTTTGCGCGCGTGCATATGTGTGTATGTGCCTGTAAATAAGATATCACAAAAATGAAAAGTCGTATTGTGACGTTTCAATTCGTAGTGAAAGGTACACGGGGAAGACAAAGAATTTACATTCTTCTCGGTAATGGCTCAGTCGTGCGGGGACAGGTCTTAATGATGTTTTCAGTAACTTTGGAGGCTCTCACTTCGTCTGGTTTTGCGGTCGGGGGACGTCGTTTCTGTAAATGACGTCGTTCGGACTACAGTCATGAAACGAACTACGATAATATTTAATTAATGATCGTTTCGGTTTTTCAGCGGTATTAAAAAGAAAGGTAACAGCAATAATTTATTTACAAAAGTTAACGGAAATTGGAACATAAATCAAATCAAAATTGTCATAGTTCAACAATGGAAAATAAAATAAACATAGCTTTCCGACAGCAGACAAAAATAGATTTTTTACAATTATTCACGTATGTATAGAAAGTCAGCATTTGTATAAGGTTTATACGGCCACTAATATTTGAAATTGTTGCGGTGTTGGAGCGAGTGGCGGGTGCAGGGTGTCCTGGCTCAATCAAGTGTGCGTTCCTGATATGTCTGAATATAAGAGTCTGCAAATGACGGGATGATTTATATAACGGATGATTTCGGTACAGCGTAGTTATGCGTCCGCTATCAATACAACTCAATGCTCAATGACGGAGACGGACGCTTGGCGCCGTTCACAAATAGTTACAGAGCAACTTGTTTGTGGTCGCCCAAAGGCGATTTTGTTGCGGATTTGGCGGCGATAACGCAAGGAACACTCAGTTGCGAGGATACCCGAGATTATAATGTTATATACTCTGTCTATCTTTGTTATAGATAAACATAAATAGAGCGTCGTTCTAGAATTTGTATATGTAGCATGCGGAACTTACTAACAGTTTGTTAATATGAACGGTATTCAAGATTTTAGCAGGCTTGGCGAGTCCAGAAGACGTTGCGTCAAGATCGCTGTAAAATATAATAACAAAATAGCTTGACTTTACAGAAAAGCTTTTACGGTAATATCCCGTACAGAGTCTCATACAAAGACTGATTTGCAACTCGTGAAAGCGTCTTATTTATACTTAAATTTGTATTTGCGTTCTTTATTCAGCGAACATGGATTCGGACGGTTTCCTTTGTCTCCTATCTTATTAATGCAGATAACAAGTATATGTGCTTTAATCAACTCGTTTGCATAACGTGACGCAATACTTCGCAATAGCTTTTAATTAGTTTTTACTAATTAATTAATATTTAAATCATCTGAGATTGTTGCTTATGTTAATTATTATTAATTATTAAGACAATCTTGATTGATTTCGGACGGTAACTGGTGATTTATGCGACAAGTTGCGCAATCTTTATTAATTAACTTATAACATTTTTGTAACAGCTTTTAATTAAGCAATTTTTCTATTTTCAGTTTAAACTAAAATTCTACACTCGCGCATGGTATTTAACACTTTCTTAAAGTTTATTCTGTCTTTAATGCAGTCTTAATAATTACACTTCCGGAATCACTAATATAGTAAAGACACGTAGAATTCTCGGATCGTGTTTCGCGTTATTATTACGTTTCGCGGGAAACGTTACAGTATATAAACAAAATTTTATATTTAAGTTTGTGTTTACCGGTCAGGCGACCGCAAAAATTTCACTAAAATGGAATAACCGGAAGTGGCATTTTACTCTTGTCATTTTATGGTTATTTCGTGATTTGCTCGAAATCGGCTCTAACGATTTTTTTAATTTATTGTGTTTCTTAAACATTTAATGCCCTTCATATCACTAAGACGGTTTCTCAGAAAATTTTGGTAAAATGAGTAACTGGAAGTATTTATACCATTAACTATGAATAAAATAACTATGAAACTAAAACTCCTAGCCAAATAAAATTGTATATTTGGAGGTCATAATTAACTTTATATGCGAAATCAAGAATTTGGTTAAAATCGAATAACCGGAAGTTCCACTTTATTTTGTCATTTTTAGATATTTTCAGAATTTTCGTTTTTCGCGATTTTCATGAAATCGGCTCTAGTAATTTTTTTAAAACTTAGCATATTTCTTAGCTACTTATTTACGTTTTATATGAACTAGGCAGTTTCTCTAATAAATTTTCGAAAATTGAGCAACCGGAAGTACTTATAGAATTAGTAATTGTGAAAGTCATATTTCTAAAACTCAATATCAAAAAAAAAATGAAATTTTATATTCAAGTTTTTTATCTTTCACACATGATATTTGAGGAATTTAGTTAAAACGGCAAGAATTTAGTTCAAATTGAATGACCGGAAGTGCCACTTTACTCTTGCGATTTTTAAGTTTTTTGCGATTTTCTTAAAAACAACTATAATATTATTTTTAAAACTTGCTATGGGTATTACGTATTTAATGCCCTTTTTGTGAACTTAACGGTTTCACTGAAAAAATGCGTTAAACCAAGTTATCAGAGAAAATTTCCGGAGTTAAGCAGCCTTTCGGCTGTCCAGTAACTTGGATGTGTGATCGTTACAATGATCGTTTCCAAAATAAACGTAAATAATAATTTAATCATTTGCGTATATACGTAAGAGAAAGTTGTGTATTGCCTCACGCCAGATTTTTAATAACTTAAATATTAAAGATTATTTTACCTAAAGGTTGAATAGACTGAATCGTTTACTATTATCTGATTCGAATGACAGCGCGGGCTTATTCGACAGATTGCGGAGACGCTTTCGCCGAATGAGCATTTTCAAGCGCTTGCGTTGCAATTTTCTATATTTTCGCCCATCAAGACTTATTAATAAATTTTAGTTTGCTTATTAGTACCCGCTGTTGCTTACATTTTCCAAAGGTGCCTTTATATAAATAGCTAAAATTGTTATCCGGAATTCTGGCCAGGTTATGTATACCTCACGGTAGGTAGTAACTTTACTTTATTAATTTTTCATTACAATTTATTAGTGTTTTTCCTTCAAAACGAGGTTTCGCCCCCGTTGGGCAATATTTAAACTGATTGGAAAATATAAATGTTTCAACAGCCGATTTGTGATTCAAATTAAAATCTTAATGACATCTGAGACGACAGTCGATAAAATTATTTAGATTTATTTTTTGGGCAATGCATGTCTGTAGTGAATTAAACTTACGTGCTATTTCCTTTGCTTAAAATAAATAATTACTAACCGTTTTAACTAAATTTTGATTGATGAAATCAGATTATTCGGATAGTAAAATTAAATATTATTTCATCTAAATTTTGAAATGCTCTGTGTTTAGTTTAAATTTAATAAGTTGAAGATTTGAAGATTTTGTTCACTTGCTAATTTTTTTATTCCATATGAGGTCTCAAAGAATAGAGATTATTTTACAGCTATGTTTCAGATTCATTAGTGAGCCAAACTATAACTTTATAATCATGACCTTGATTGAAAACGCATACTTATTTGAATGCTGATTGTTAGCACTAATAGTTGATTTCTTTATTTAGTTAAAGCATTTTATTAATCTAAGTATTAGCAAATACCGGGAACCTACTTGCTTAATATGTTTTGATATGCCAATATAGTTCAGTAAAATCATTGAAAACAAATGTGCATCAGTAGCATAACTGATTGATAATCAGTTTGAGATGTTAGCGAATTTACACTTGCAGAGAAACCGGCTAATACAAGTTCCGTAATTTGAAAACATAATTTTGACAAGTCTAAGTTTCGCCTTAAACCTTAATAAATATCGGTGAAATAATATAGTATGGGACATCCGCTTTAAGATAATCATTTTCTGAACTCAAAGATATATCGGAAATTATTTTCATCAAACTCAGTGCATAAATTTAGCAATTCTGATTGTTAAAATGCTTTGTACGGCACGTTTAAATATATCTGGTAATGGTAATATTTATTTATTTATTGATAAACGAGGCAAGGTCACGTGAATCGGACCTATTTATAGGGAAAAGATTAAATATAGAGATTAGATATTGTAAAATATTTGCAGCGATTCAGAAGCAATATTGCAAATAATTATTCCAATCGCCAAAAGATTAAATTTTTTTTAAAATATCGAAATAATGGAACATTTGCTAAATTCGGCCGAAAAACTCATTATCATAGATTTTATATATTTGATACACAACAAAATTACGATAATAACCACAGTTCAGTTTTCACTGAAATGTTGCAATACAGGAAGTATGGAGTTAAAGAAAATGTTTCTGTATAAATAATGATATGAAGTTATCGTATTCAAAACATTTACATGGTTCATTAGATATTGATAATGACAGATATATAACTAAGACAATTATATAATTATAAACACAGCGTTTAGCGTTATGTTAAAAACTGATCCAAAACACCAGTAGTGGTACTAAAATACATTAATAAATTAAAATTCAAATTTTGTGGTCGGTTGCATATCGCCGCACTGTGTAGTCTAAATCCAGTTTTAAAGACCTCGGCCTCTCTCAGAGATGGTCCCAAATAAAGGTAGTTACCCTTCTATAGTTAATTAGATTAGCTCTTAGTAGAGTAGATTAGGCACTTCTTGGACCTCACCTCCCTCACCTTTTATATTGATGATGATATAACCATCTCTCTCCAACACATGGATTTAAATGCAACTATTCTGCTCTGAAATTCGACGTTGCCAACACGAAGAGCCAAAAATCCTCCAGATTTTGTTAGGGGTTTTGGGCTGCCAGCAGTCATATAAGTTACTAAATTTAAGGAAGTGCTAGGGGATTTTGGGATTACCAACAGTCATAGAAGTTACTAGACTTAGAGAGATTTCGGGGCTGCCAACAGTCAGAAGTTACTAAATTTAGGGAGATTTCTAGATTCCGGGGCTACCAACACTCCTAGGAGTTAGTAGATTTAGGGAGATTTTGAACCAACAATAGTTGAAAATTGACTAGATTTGGCGGAAATTTTGAAATATAACTAACATTAGAATCTAAAAAATCACATTATTCAATACAACGAGGTTTGCAAGCTCGGATTACCGATGTATATACAATTTTCAATCCTTCCTAAAGCAACTCTTAATTCCAAGTTAGTTAACATTATTAATCGCAACGCATTATGTATACTAAAGGTTGACTCATAATCATGAAGTTCATGTGGTAATTTACTGTACCTCTCTAAACACACCTATGCATCTTAGAAATGTATCTAATCAGTGAAATGGAGGAAAATTACATTCTTCAATACAACAACGAGGTTTGCAAGTTCGGATTGCCGATGTATATGTGATCTGCAGTCCTTCGTAAAGGATCTCTCAATTCTAAGTTAGTTAACATTACTATTCGTAACGCATTATGCGTAATAAAGGTCGACTCCTAATCATGGTAATTTACCGTATCTATCTAAATGCACCCGAGCATCTTGTTAGCACTACTTTTCAGTCCACAGCGTAGTATTACAAATTTCGTGTATAATGCCAACTTCGTGCAAGTTCGATCACCTTCAACTCATAAAGAGAAGTGCAGGGCATTCTGGTTAATAAAATAGTATCTGTTGCGAACGGGCCAGTTATGAATAGGCCAGTTAGAATACCTGTTACCTATTGTGAACACACCAGTTGTGATCGGACTAGTTGTGAATAGACCAGTTGTGAACAGGCAAATTGTGAACAGACCAGTTGTGAACAGACTAGTTGTGAACATACCAGTTATTAGCAATAACCTGTTAACAGACCAATTGAATTTCGTGCATTTATATGTTTACGTTTTATTCTTTTGTCTTTATCATTCATATTCAGCAGTTCATTTGGTCTGTTAACTGGTTGTGTGACGGCACTCTGGGTTCGGTCTACTACTCGAGCGTCATTTTTGTGACGTCTGCTCGGGTGTTATTTTTGTGCCGGCTTGCTGTCACTTAATTTTTTTGCCGGGAAGGTAGAACTAAGTCGAAGACGGGTGAGGGTTCTTTGGATCGTCTCATACGACCTATTTAATTCGTTGGCTCACTGCGAACAGAATTTATTAACAGAAAAGTCAAGTTGACCAATTTTCACGTTTTGATTCAACCTCGTAGGTTTTTAATTTAGTTATTAGGCCTTAATTACTTTTTTTTGAGTTTATCCTGTATGCATTTGTTTTAGGAATTTTAATTCAGTGTACACTGCAGGATAATTGGTTATATTTTAAAAGTTTGTGCACTTAATGATTGTTTATTTATTTGTAATCTACTCTTAATGGTCAATTTGAATTAAAACTTGCAAGTTTTAGGTTTGGTTACTCTCAGCACTGCAGTTTTTGGGTTATTTATTAAATTACTCAGTTCTGTATTTTTATTAATTTTAAGACTATGTTGGTCTTATCATTTTTGAGCTTAAGGCTCTATTTTAATTATTATACCTTGTATTAAGTAAACTAAAATGTATTAATAGTGTTTATTATACAACTAAATAAAAAGAACTATATACAGGCAAGTTTTCTTACGACTACTGTTTACAGACATATTTATTTACAAGAACGTTCGTTTCATCCCTTTTTAAAAGATTATTATTTAGTTTCGTCAACATCTGATTTGCAGACCGGTTTATGACCTAACAAGTGTACTCTAGGCGTGATGCGCACTCGATTATGAAAATGAGCTTTTAGTCGGCAATTTGTAGTTTAATGCGGATACATTTACCTTTCGTTTTTGTTTAATTATAACGATAGTAAATCCGGTACTTTAGTAAGCGGTTTTTTCAGTATACTGGGTGATTTTTAGCGTTTAGTGGGTGTTTGTTTATGCTTGGTGAAACTTAGTTTGCAGTGATTGTTCCGAAGCAAGTACATACCAGAGATGTCATATAAGCGAAAGCTTTTGTACATACCACAGTTTAAAAAAAACAGTGTCATATAGGCTTTCAGTACATACCATCGATCTGTCATGTAAATCAATGCGTTAAACAAAGAATTCGCTTCGGCATTGTTCATAGCGTGTAGTGTAAAATTGTTTCAAACAAGTGTATGGAATCTTTCTTTCCTGATTGAAATTATGAAGCGGAAAGTGTATACAACATTATCTTTTACAAATTGCGGTCGGTTAACAACAATACTCAAAGCAGTAGAATTATCTCTCTGAATTCTATGGTTTGAAATGCTCGCTTTTATACGTTTTTGACGAGAGAGGGGCGGGGATATTAGCTAACTTCAAATTTTGAGTGTTTTGACTTTTTTCTCAGCTTAAAGGCTGTATTTGTTACTAACTCGAATTTTGATGCTAACTACGTCTTAATCCGATCATCCATTCAGCTGTTTTTGAATTTAATTGTTTTTTCAGGATTTTTAAAATTTCTAACATTTTGAATTTAAAATCTTTCAGTTAT
>JAHWXV010920214.1:0-10798 GCA_024586415.1 Phrixothrix hirtus | reverse complement strand
ATCCATAACTGTTGTACAGAATTTTTAGGAAATCTACAAAATTGTAAAATAAACCAAACAATGAAATCATAAAATTAAAAAACCAAATTTTTCGAATACCATTCTGTATATTGTTTACACTTACTTGTAGCATGTTATTCTTATTATTCACACACTATCTGCTGTAACAGTTAGGTAAAGAACAAGATATCGATTTCAAAATAGAATACAAACTAATTTAGTTAATCCTAAACTAAAACAATACTCGTACAAATAGAATACAAAATATTTAAGGTACACGTTAACTTCGGCTTCATAACAGAAAATACTATCAAGATAGCGAAGTGGTGTCACTTATTCACGTGATAACATCTCCCCACTATTCTATCTCAATGGAATTTTCCATCTGTTTTTTATCTTTAAATTTTCATACAATATTTCTAATTATAAATCTCCTTCTGCTAACTATTCTTCCAATTTCTGCATACGATTTATTTTGCTTGTGCAGATCTACAATAATTTACCTTTGTTCTACAGTGGTTTCTTTACTTTTGTTACTCATATTCACGTTTTCAAACTGACTATGATTTTAATTCTTTAAAAATTACATCATTTATTTCAAGGGATTCCCTAGATGCATGTGTCGTGTACTCGATGTAAATATACTTTAGGGATGCCCCAAAACATTGTTTACTATCGGTGTGCCTATACTTTTGCGTATGCAAGTTTGCATTTTTATTTTTGTTGCTTATTTTTTCAGTTGCATGTGTATTAATTTTTAAATTTTTTAGGATTTAAATTTAAGTCAAAGCAATAAACTATAAGTTGCATAAATTGCATAAAGCAAATTTATTTGTTATTTTGAAGTAATACTCTGATCTATTAAAAATTGATTACTGTGCCTATAATTTTGCGAGTCACTGTATATCTCTTACTCACTCTTACCTACTGAACTCTCTAAGACTATACCTTAATGAAACATTTTTAATGGAATTTATTAAATATAAATAATCATTTACATATATCACAACAAACATAATGTCTTGGTATATAAATATATAATATAAACTACACGCAAATATTAATTAATAGTATTTAAAATACAAGTATTTGTTATAAATTCTAGCAAAAAATTTGTGTATTGTAATGAAAATTAGAAACAATAAAAATCTAATAGAAAATTCTAGAAACATTCAGCACCTTTTTCTAGAATAAAATAGATGATGTAATCCCCAAATGACTCATTGCAGTAACCGATATCTGTAACAGTTCCAGCAGAACATGTTAAAAGGTGATCGCGCGCAGAATCCGATTTGGTACAAATACATGCGGCTTACATTTCCGCGAGTTTTAATAAAGATTAGTTTGATAAGACATTGTAAAAGACATTAAGAAGTGAGTGACCGCGAAATAATTTCAAGTAAATACTGTTTATTAAACCGAGTGTATCAATAAGTGTAAGAACGAACAAGCCCTATCAGCAAGTTCGAGGAACAGAGAACGGTATAACCAAATTTTGTATAAAAGAACGAAGCTTTCAGCAAATTGGAACTTCTCGTGCGTCCGCGTTTGCATTAGCACGAAAGGACTTCACTAAAGTCCGCGTCTGCATGATCACCGAGAGCTATAGAATCCCCGTGCTCGAGTTAATACGAGAACAGATAATTGTATTGCATTCAAAAAGCGCTTTGTTAAATCGCAAAGAACGCAAACCGTCTGCTTCAATTTAATTATATTATAAACCGTTGTCGCAGTATTTGAAACTGCAAAATTTGTTCAGACATCCGTAAGGGTGAAGCACTCCTATTAATTACCAGATCGTATAGAACATATTGTCGAAAGCATCTGAGTTGTCTTTGTAGCGAGAGGTTTCCGACAAAAAGATTTAACTAGTATGCTCGTGTTTCGAGCCGTGGACGTCGCCGCCGCACGCACCTATGTTGTCCTAGTGGTGAGAGATCGTTCGACGCTTGCGACTTCTTTTCTTTTGATATTTTATCACATAGAGTTGCATTTGCCGCGGATAGGGTAAAGGATCATTATTCGAACCGCAGAGACCATCTTACGAGTGTTGTCTGTCCACCAGCGACGCGACCACGCTCACACCTAGAAAGATACTGAACTTGATTAATACCGATATAGAAGTAACAGGCGAACATAAAAGTTCGAACGGACGTATATGCTTTCTTGCAAAGCCATAAAGTGACGTTCCGCGCTTACTAAAAATTAACTTCACGTCGCGACGACTTCGTTTACACTGAAAGCTCTCGTTCGTAACAAACCGAAATTATATTTATTTATGAGTATTAATCATTGCCTCCTGTAAATATGTATTTAATATCCGGGACGTTAATTTGAGATATTTGTATATATTTTTATTTTATTACTGTGAATAAATTACTTTTGAAGGTTTCACATATCTTGTCATTTCCGCCGATCATTATTCTTAAATTCCAATTACCGAAAGATCGTTTCACATAAGAAGTCCCGACCTCTTTCAGCGGTCGCTCTGTTTTAACACCTGACTTTCCTAAGTATAGGATAGTCAATTGCGAATCGTTACCACGGGGAACTCCAACAGCAACTGGAACCTACCATCCGACCAAATCAACCCTACCCTAAATCGATGAGTAAACCCGGGTGCGAAAATATAAATAATTTTTTTCAATTCTGTGACTCCAAGAAACCGCTTTGAACCGTTACAAATTCAATTAGGTGAGCAATAAGTTATATAGCATTGTAATTTATTACATCATTATTATGACTAATTTCTTATTCTACACTAATCCATAACAATTTAAAATTTATCTTCTCTATATAAACAGTAGATTAAATTCCCTTAGTTTAGTATTTATTAGAATTTCCTACTGTTAGTTACTAATGAACATAAATATAAATATATATAAATAGAAATATAAAGGTTCGATGTTAGTGGATTGTGAAAGAAATATTTAAATAATTAAGTGTATATAAATAATTGTAATTTTAGTGAATATAAATAAACATTTTAAAACAATTAACTAGCTTCGTTACAGTATCAATCATTAGTCGCAATTAATTATATAATAAATAAATATTCACGCTATGGTAAAAATAATAATTTTTTTGTTGAATTTGAACAAATCGTTGTTTTTAAAAAAATAAATTCTAGGCTGTAACAACTTTGATTCGCGTGATCGTGTGGTATGAGCTATTTTTAGCGCTCCAAAGTTTTACGCGTAATGTGGTGAACTTACAAATGATCTACAATTTTTACTTTCTCTTACCTATATGAAATATGGTATAAAGAAGGTCATGTTTTCAGTAAAAATCTTCGATGTCCAATTTTTAGTGGAAATACATGTTTTCAGCTCTCCTGAATTCGAAAAACATGTTTTTAGAAATTGGCCTGTGTGTGTGTGTGTGTGTGTGTTTTGTGTGTGTGTGTGTGCGTGCGTGCGTGCGTGCGTGCGTGCGTGCGTGCGTGCGTGCGTGTGTGTGTGTGTGTGTGTCTGTGCGCGCGCGTGTGTGTGTGTGTGTGTATGTGTGTGTATGTGCGTGTGTGTGTGTGTGCGTGTGCGTGTGCGTGTTTGTGTGAACATTAACTTGAAAATTAAAAATCCTGGAAAAACAAAATTTTATATTTGAGATTCTATCCATCGTCGTACGCGACCGCAATAATTTCACTAAAATCGAAAAACCGTAAGTGCCACTTTACTCTTGTCGTTTTTTGTTTTTTGAATTTTTTTCGAAATCGGCTATAACGATTATTTTAAATTTACTATAGTTCTTAGAAATTTAATGCCCTTTTATATAATCCAGTCTGTTTTTCATAAAATTTTCCGTAAGTCGAGTAACAGGAAATACTTTCGCCGTTAAGTCTGAGTAAAATAACTATGAAACTGAAGTCCTAGCTAATTGAAAATTTATATTTAAGGTCACAATCACCTTAGTGTGCTAAATAAAGAATTTGGTAAAAATCGTATAACCGGAAGCACCACCTTATTTCTGTCATTTTTAGATATTTTCCGAATGTTTTGTTTTACGAGATTTTTTCGAAATCGGTTGTAGCGATTTTTTTAAAAATTTATTGTATTTCTTAAGCATTTTAGACCCTTCATATAACTTAGGCGGTAAATTGAGTAATCGGAAGTACTTTCACTGTTAACTCTGAATACAATAACTATGAAACTAAAAACCCCAGCGAAATGAAAATTTACATTTGAGGTCAAAATCGCCTTTGTATGCAATCAAAAATTTGGTTAAAAACAAATAACTGGAAGTACTACTTTATTTCTGTAATTTTTAGATATTTTATGAATTCTTCATTTTCACGCTTTTCTTGAAATCAGCTGTAACGATTTCTTAGATACTTAATTTAGTTTTATATTAGCCAAGGAGTTTCTTTAATAAATTTTTGAAAATCGAGTAACCGGAAGTAGTTGTGGTATTAGTTGTGAACAACGTATCTCAAAAAGTAATCATTATATGAAAATATCTTCTGTGCATGAAATAGCAATAAATTAGTTAAAGTCGAATGGCCGGAAGTGCCACTTTATTTTTGCGATTTTAAGTTTTTTTGCAATTTTCTTGAAAACGTTTTTAAAATTTTTTTTGAAACTTGATATATTTATATATTATAGGTATTAGAGAAAATCTCTGGAGTTAAGCGGGATTTTACGTGTCCAGTAACTTGGATGGGTGACCGTTACAATTGTTCCCAAAATAAACGTAAATAATATTTTAATTATCTGTGAACATTTGCGTATTTGTTTATCTATGTACATAAGAGAGAGTCGCGTGTTGTCTCACGCCAGAGTTTTAATAAAGTGAACCATGTCGATGTCTGTTAAAAGGTCTAATTCTACTTTCGTATGTTTGAGCATGGCTTCCAAGATAAGCCTGGTGAAGTAAAGAAATGGGTGGGGTCTAAGCCATATATACCTTTACATACACTTCGAAGACTTGAAAGCATTCTGAAAACAACAGAACGTCCGATTTTAAATACAAATAACTATATTCGCTTACAGTTTTGATGTTAAACTTCCGCCAGACATTTTGCTCATAATCATAATCCTGTAATAAAATATGGCTCTCGTTCAAATTATCATAGAATTGCTCGCGTGTTGGTAACTGATCATAGTTTAATTTACCAAATGAGTCTGTAAATGAGTATGGGAATACGCATTTTCTTCTCATAAGTTCAAATTCTCTTGGAAAATAGTTTTATGTAGTCCGGCATTGTTCGTTACTTAAATTTTTCGTTAATTTGTCAAGAGTCATTAGCATAACGTGAAGTGAGTCTAAAAATTTTATTTTCATGTATTTATTTTCGATTTTCCCGGATGCATTAGTTTTTGTATCAACTAAGACGTACTTAGAAAACGATATATACTTCTTTTTATTTTCAGTATTGATTTCAATTTTGCTTTCGTCTTTGCCCAATACTTTTACGAATAAATGTGCTCCGTAGTTGGATACGTTGTGAACGAATGCCGGAATGAAATTAGGAATTTTATAATTTAAATTAGATTTTAAATATTTTGGCCCACAACATTTTCCAGTCATGTGACAGTGGTCTCGCACACTATCTTCACCTTCTTTAAAAGTCTTCTCATATATATGGCAGTTCTGAGTTATATTATGGGCGAACTCTTCGTTCTTGGCGAGTTTTAGCCATTGGAATTGTGTGTTTTAAATGATCATTATAAAGGCGTTTGATGTCGTCCTCCAAACCGCTTACAAAATACCTCAGCACAGTCTTGGCCTCGATATGTGACGTATTTATTTAATTATTCATCGTAACTGCATTTTATGTGGTATCCAAAAGAGCAAGGTTGATAGATGTGCGTCTTTTCGGTAAACGGTTCTTTGATTTTCGGTTGACAATGTTGAATAGGTAAAAGAAAAGATTCGAAATAGACGTATATTACAAAAGGTAGCTCTAATTTCTGTTCAAATGATTCAAACTTTAAGTTGTTACCTAGAACTTCGTTCTCATACTTATCTGTGCGCAGGTCAGTGGTTGGTAATTTAACAGATATATGATTACAATTATGCTCCTTGCATCTTTGTAATTTATCTTCTGAGCTAAAATTAATCAGACAACCGTCACAGATGTGGGATTTATGTTTGTGTTTAGATAGTTGCAAGCTTATGACGTTAGACATATTTTTTATTAGACAATAATGTACCT
Source organism: Phrixothrix hirtus (assembly GCA_024586415.1). Taxonomy (NCBI): domain Eukaryota; kingdom Metazoa; phylum Arthropoda; class Insecta; order Coleoptera; family Phengodidae; genus Phrixothrix; species Phrixothrix hirtus. The sequence goes on along the minus strand of JAHWXV010920214.1, from coordinate 4,644 downwards.
CGCCGTCATCGTTGCTAATTAATAGCAAATTTATATGCATGTTTTATTTCTGTTCTGTAAAATAAAATAAGCCAACAACTTCATATTCTACTTTTGAATTATTATACGTGAAATCAAGCCGGTAAACGTTTAATGAAATGTTATTTAATTTCTCGAATTTACTAATATTCTTTAGTTTTACTCGATATCTGTAAAATTTAATTCATTTTCATATATTTGATAGTTGGTAACACGCTTTAGGATGAAATTTGCTGGATGTAAAACGACTAAAACACTCCACATAAAACATTTATTGACAGAATTTTGAATGTTAATTACCGCCTTCTTTGACTGAATACTCGATAGTAGCGGAATATATGACGAAGCTCTTAAAGGATTATATTTATTTATGTTAAATTCAATGAATTGTATGCATTTTAACGTTCATCCACTATCACTTTCGTGAAACTCATTTGATTTATTATCTATTACATCCGTGAAACTGTTATACATTAAGTGAAAATCGGTTGAACTTTGAATTTAGTATTAAATGATTTAATTTCCTCGGTATTTTTTGATGGTAGCATGAAAAGCCCAAATAGTTCAATGTTCACTTTTACTGTACCGTGATTGATTATTTCTTGCTGTAAGCACTTCAGAACTTTTGGTTTTAAAACTAATAAAAATTCTTTTATATTCACGTATAATTTTTTATCGTCTGGGGTAATGCGGTATGTAGCTATTCTCACATCCCACATCCGTTGTCACATAGTTTATTCTTATGTTCCAGGCTTCTGTTATGTTGCACTATATAACTTTTCGAAATGTACACTTACACTGATAACATTTCATTGCATCTTGCTTCAGATTATTATTTTCAGTATTGTTGTCAACACGAATTGTATTATTACATCGGTTGGCACCTTTCTCTTTCTTAAACCATGCTGCTTTTTCTGATGTTTCTTGAAATGGCCTTAGCTGGTGAAATAATTCCACATCACACAAATTGACCGTTGATTTGCAGCAATCCTGAATCCTGATGAGGTCTTAATAAATTATCCTTGCGAGAAAATTGCTTATCACAAGATTCACACGTAAACATTTTGAGTTTGAACTTGTCAGCCCAAACTTCGAATACAAAATGAGGTCCTCGCGCTTTTGCTTCTTTATATACTACTGTGAAGTTTCCCACAATGTGCTGCAGTATAATTAGAAAATGTCTTGAATGAGGCGTGAGAAAAAGAATGTTTCATATTTGTAGTACTACCCCGCAGATTGCAAAAGTAGTTATTATTATGGTGTTCAGGTTCATATCCAAGTATGCGTAATTTAACATCAAAAGTGCGTTATCGCCTTCGCTTTATATTATATAGATTTACCACATGAAGTATTGCTTCTTTGATCTGTTGAAATAACTGGATTGAAGTTGCCAGATTCTTTACGAAGGACTTAAAGTTACATAGATACATCGGTAAGCCAAGCTTGCAAATCTCGTTGTTGTATCGATGATTGTAATTTTCCTCGATTTCGCCGGTTAGATGCATTTCAAATTTCCTTTCAAAATCTAGGAATATACCTATCATATGAAAATTCCTTAGAATCTTCGTGAGATCCTTTACGAATGACTGAAAGTTACATAGATACATCGGTAAGCCAAGCTTGCAAATCTCGTTGTTGTATCGATGATTGTAATTTTTCTCGACATCTCCGGTTAGATGCATTTCAAATTTCCCTCCAAATCTAGGGACATACTTACCATATGGAAAATCCCTAGAATCTCATGTTATAACTAAATCTGGTGACTTACTTCGAATATTCCCTAGAATCTAGTAACATATTTCTGAAAACTCTCTATAATCTGCTTTGTAACTAAACCTAATGACTTTTCTTCGCTAGCGTTGGTAGCACGACTGAATGAAGCGAGATAGTTATATATAAACCTATGTGCTAGAGAAAAAAATCAACATTTATGATTTGCTAGAGGTTAGGAAGTGAGGCTCCAGGATCGGCTAATAGACACTACTGTCAGGGATTGTTACCGCGAAAGAAGCTAATATCACCTTTTATTAATTAATTCATTTATATACTATAAACTATGGAAAATCCACTGAAATAACAAAATATAAGCAGGATCGTATGCAAGGGGTGGTCGAGATGGGTCGACAGCCACCTTATTTTGTGAAGGTTCATCATTTTGGGTTGATTTCACAAATATTATATATTAGTAATTATTAGTATAGCTTTCTGCTATTTTAAAAAAGTGAGGGGAGATGGAAAAGAGTAGGTAAAAAGTAGACTTTATGTTAAAATTTGACACCAAAATAAAAAGGTCCACTTTTTTCGAAATTCGACCCCCAAGAAAAATTTCTGCGTACGGCCTTGATAGGATATAGATGAATTACAGTTAACCGTTAGTAAACGTTTAATTACCATGCCACTGCTGAACATGACAGTAAACTTACCTTTTTCAAACATTCTGCTGTTACATTAACAACCAATGATGCCAATTACTCAGGTATACAACTACTAATATAGTTCAAAAATCACAAACAAATATGATTACCCGGTATTATATGTATGTGTACTAATATAAATAAATAAATTCAAAACGTATGTTAACCTTTAACCTATCCTATATATTATGAATTGAGTTGTTTGAATAATTTTATCAGGAAAATACACATAACTTAACTATGTTCTGTGTCGGCTGATTATTTTTTTTGTTTTTATAAAAAAGCGATAACTAATGATCTTGCACAAGATTGAATTGGGGATTATAGCATTAAAACACCTGACAATCGTCATAAAAACAAAATCTCAAATGTTTAAATTGAAAATTCCGAGAATTATATGAAAAGCCGTTTTAAACATTTGAAACACGAATTCACTAAGCAATCAACAAATCCAATAAATAATAAAATACTAATATAACACTTATATATGTGTGTACAACATACATATGTATGTATGTATAATGATTTCATAGAATCTATTTCAATGTACAGATGTGTATAATACCTATGTAAGTATTATCAATTTTATTGACCTCTATGAAACAATTCCTTATAATTTAAAAATAAGTATTGCGGTCATTTGTCAGCATTTTTCATGTTGGTGAATAAGATGCACAAGAAATGACGTAGGGGAAAATAATTGTATATCGGCATAACCTCCATTTTTATTCATTTGGTGTTCAGCGTTCTCAGCGTCAGCATCAACAATCATTTTGCTATTGTTATAAAAGTATGTAAGTATAATTTTCTACTATTATTTATTAGTTTGTAATACTAACACGCGATTAAATAATTAGAAAAATATATTGAAGCAATAACTATTGAATATTTTTAGTTGTAAAATAATGCCTGTACCAAGCTTGCAACAACCAGCACCGGTTTTTACCGCTATTGCTGTCGTTGATGGACAATTCAAAGAAATCAGTTTGTCGGATTACAAAGGACAATACGTTGTACTATTTTTCTATCCCTTAGATTTGTAAGTATTATGTTTATATTACTTTTCCAAGTTATTCTTTTTTTTTTATTAACACAATGATGTTCAATAATATGTTACCTACCAACTTTACAGTATAAAAATTTAAGTTTTTGATAAACATTTTGATCTGCATGTTTTTTCTATATTTTATAAAATTTGGAAATAATCACTATGTTTAACGAAATTTTGTGGCACGTTGAAACCAATCTTATTTAATCTAGGTATACTAAATCCATATGTCCCTTTATTCAGATATCTCGAGAAATTACAATACAAATTATGTCTTATATGTTAGATATTAAGTACTGTAGTGCAACAATATTTTACGTGCACCGATAAAATTGTCTTCGAGTTTGCTTAGGATATGTGGTTTGATCCTTGGATACAATGCTATGCATTTTTCTTTTTTACATTTAAATTTTATAGTTTTTGCATATTGCAAATTATTTCTAAAATTTTGTAAATATACACCATAATATTTAAATTAATGTGTGTTGTACTTAAATATTATTTTTAAAAGAACAAATTTTACTAAATATTTCAATAAACGTTTCAAAGGAAGTGCTTGTATAAATTATTGCACTAGATATAACAGTTTTATTATTATGTTGTTTTAATAATTGTTCTATAAGCTTTGTTCTTACCGTACGATTCTGAACTGTTTGGGGCTGAAGAGTTTTCACAGTATCAGAAATGCATTTCAATTCAGAATCAAATGTTTGTATTCTGTATTCCAATGAAATGTGGAATCAGTTCGTATTAATTCTAGAACCATTCAATCAGTTCTTGTAAGAAGGCAAGTATTTTAAATTCTGAACCTGCGCAGTATGAAATGTATTATAACATGATAGCCGCTTTCTTTTCAATGGAGATAGTTACTTAGTTCAAGTGCATAATAGCAACTTATTCTTTTTATCGGAGCATAAAGCACTCGATAACTGTGCAACAACATCCCCTTGCTTCTTAAACACCATTTCAATTGCCGTGCAATAAGTTCTCGCAAAAATTTAATTTTGCTAGAGGTTAAGTTTATATGCATATTAAGCTGGAACCCCCCACCATTGCAAATCAGCTCCATACTATTATAATAATTTAGTGCTATTTAAGTGCTAATTAGTTGCTCTATTTTGGATTTTTTGCTCAAATGGTTTAGCAGGAAATAGTCTTTAACTT
>JAHWXV010920129.1:0-19161 GCA_024586415.1 Phrixothrix hirtus | reverse complement strand
TTTCGAAACGTTTAATTTTTATTAAAGATACACAGTTTTACCAAAAAATTGTTTTAATTATGAATAATAACTGTGAAAGTTTCCATAAATATTTAAAAAAATTATTGATCCGTACAATACGCCTACCGAAGTATTTGAAAAGCGGATACTCACCAAAAGAAAGTTATAACATCAGTTTGGTGGGATTTAAAAGATGTTGTTTATCTTGAACGACTTCCAAGGAGGAAAACTGTTAACTCGAATAGGTACTACTATTATCAAACTGATAAATCTGACCGTCTATGAATAGTAAATATTTTTAGTCATCATTAAAAAGTGTTGTAGCATGGATATGGGATGTGTTACCACATCCACCAGATTCGCCAGACTTGACACCATCAAACAGCTATTTGTTTCATGCTATAGAAATTCCTTGAATGGTAAAACTTTCACTGCTTATGAGGGTGTCAAATAGTTCTTGGAACTATCTTTTGCCGAAAAAGCTCTTTGTTGAGTGTAGATTCATAAAGTTAGCTGAAAGATGTCAAATGAACAACTTATTGTTTAGTAAAGTTTTTGCTTTCCATGAAAAGCATTTTCATTGGTGTAGAACGAAAACGCAATTAGTTTTTGATCAAACTGATAATTCGTATGGTAATTATTTATAATAAATATTGCAAAAGGAAGTTATTTTAGTTTTTTGCAATTAAGTGAGGTATTTTGAAACGTTTAGTTTGTTAGAATATAATAGAGCTAATACTATATAAATTCTTACCGTCAGCGTGGAGCAAAAGGTGTTCATGTATGTAAGGCTGTTGAGCTTCGGTTAGGTATTCGAGCTTAGGGCCGTTTAGCTCACGCATGGCCCCAGTGGCCTGGGGGTTCACCAATCGCGATCATGTGTGTCCAACCTCGACCTTGTTTAATTGTTATTTTCACTGTAAGAAATAAATTAATTCAATTATTATATAAAGCTATTCATTCTATTAAAGATGGATAATTATATATTAAAAATATTAATGAACTGAAGAAGCTGAATAATCAGCGCAATGATAATGTTACTGGTAAAAAAGCTATTAATAATTTTAAGTGAAAGATAAAACAGTGCTTTCATTAATTTTAGCTGCTGCCTTATAGCGAGTGCATCGGTACTTACAATTTGGAAGTTACTAACAAAGTCTAGAAAAGCTTTAACTTGTCTATTTTAGTGAGTTCATTGTAATTAAGTTTGCGTTTACAACACGTTTCTGTCTAAAAATTTAAGTTTAATTGTTGTAATTATTGTATTAATAGAATATTTTATAACTACACACATTTGTGGATAAATTATTAGACAAATGGTTAAATATGTAATAACGTTATTGAGTGTTTAATTTTTTAAATGTGTCAGTAACAATTAAACACCGGATTATTAATGAAATTTTAATTTTCTAAAGCTTTTGACGAGCAAATATGAAACTCAGTTTTTAAATACTACTATTAAAGCTTTAAAATAAAAGCATATTTATGTTGATATGATTTATGTAATCTCCACAGACTTTAATCCTAATAAACGCAATTAATTTTTAATTTTATTATACCGACATTGATATTAGTGACAGCATTAAAATTATTATTCAAATAATACTGCTACTGTTATAAAGCAAATTCTGAATTATTTGAAAACTTTAGATAAATACCAAGTGTCATAAAAATAAATCGACCGTATTAAAAATATAAGATATTTAAGTAAACCACCAACGAAATGAAGAGATATTTTGTAGTAGTACATTAATTTATGTAATTAGATAGAAAAATGTTTTCTCTTCGAAAACTTACGACATTTATTATAAAAGCGATTTGTTAGAATATGTAGGCCAAACTGGAAGGTTTTTAAAAAAATGTCTTTTACCTACTTGAAAAACTCATATTTCTTCTTGTTAGTTGAATGTTGATTTTTCATGTCTTTTTGAAGGGACGATAAAGAGTTATGTTACAAATACGCTGTAATAAGTGGTAGTTCTTGAAAATGTAACATTAAGGATAAGTAATATAAATTAAAAATTTTTCAAAACTTTTCTGTAGGCAAGTTAGTCAAAGAGCCAGTTTAATATTTTAATTGCTTAAAAATGTTTAATTTCAAGCTACGTTTAAATGTCATAGTGCCAACTTCAGAATTCATTTGAAAGTTTGCTTCCCCGCACTGCCATTTCATAACATTTCAAAATCTTGAAACGGGTAATGAACTCTAAGCTACTATTTAAAGGATATTAAATATTGCAATAACTTGAATTTTAAAATTAAATAATGAAGATTGCATTCTTAAAAACCTCTTTCGATCCCTATTCTAATCCTTAAATCCCAATCTCTTATTTCCGGAGGTGCACTGAGAAAGCTTTGTAATATATAATATGATAGCTATTACAAAATTATCTCTTTGTAAGAGAAAATACGTATCATCTATAACTTATTTTAAAACATTTTTAAAAGTTTAATATTTAAGAAGGCACGGGATTATTAAATTAATAATAGAGGACAATTTATTTTGTATATTTATATGAAAAATAACTTACTTAATTATATTGTGCGAAACACGCGGATATCGATAATTCGTAAGTGAATTAAAAAGTTTACTTTTGCGCTAGCGACTTGTTTTACATTTACCAGCTATGCTGATTATCACATTTTGATATATTTCGCGAACTGTTGTGATTATCATAATAACGCCACGATAATGCTTAATGCAGTATTCACTTTTCGCTTGATACATAAAGGATCATTTTTAAATTTAACACCTCTAAAACTTTACGATTTTAAAAATATGTAAACATTCCAAAATATGTAGTCCTAAGATGTTTCAAAAAGATAAAATAATATATTACAAAAATCTGATTTCTGAATGTAATTTTAACTGAATATATTCTGAAGTTGTAAGATCGTTAAAGAAACGAAATTCGCTTCATTTGTATGCGTCGTACTTCTTCCATTTCCGGGAGATTTGAGAAGTAATAGAGTGCATTAATATAATACCTTATATATTAGGTCGAAAAGAGGATGCAGTTGTTTAAATGTAAGTACAAACATAGGATATAAGTAAGTATACCTTTCTTGATAAAAGTCTAATTTTCAATTTCACGTACTTCACTACAACAACGTTTTAATTAATATTACTATTTACTCAGTTTTAATATTACCCTAAAATACTAATTAAAGTGGATATCACAAAGACGTAATGTTCTATATAAAGTGTTATAGTAGAAGATGGTGACGCTAATGCATGCATTAGGTTCCGTACGTGTCGTCGGTGTGCGAGGGTATATGAAATTGTGAATTTTACGTTAGCATTTATTACTCTTCACAGGTTTATAGTGATGAAGTGTTTTGTTGATTACATTCTAATTACTTCAATAATTTATAAAATCGTTTGCCGGATGTTTAATGTATTAACCCTATAATTATTTATTTGTTGCAAACATGTTTTGACAATTCTTTGTTTCATTATTAAAAAACATATAGAAGTCTTTTTTTCAGGTTATCTCATAATATGCAACCCAATATACAATATTGTTAAATATTTATAATTATTAGCAGTTTCAAATAGATTTTTAAAAAAGAAAATTTTATCTGCATCATAATACGAGGCTAGTTCAATAAGTTACGTAAAAATGCAAGAGTTGGAACAACTAGAACAAAATCAAAATTATTTTGTTAAAATATCTTATTCCAGATAGCGTCCTATCAACTTTTAAGAATATCTGGCTAGTAGTTTGTGTTTGACAGGCATTTAAAGTACACAACTTGTATTAGTTTCGCTAGAATGGCAACAAGTGATTTTCGCATTCTCATTGAACATTATTTTTTGTGTGGAAAAACAACAATAGATATAACATAAAAGCTTGACGAATATTGTCCGAACCCTGCTCCGTTAACTAAATTGATTCACAAGTCGTTTAGTCATTTTCGTTGTGGTTGGACGAGCGCTCGTAATGCTGAGCGATCTGGCAGTCCTAAATGCCAGTACAACAGAAATTATAATAAAAGGGCATGTGATATTGTATGGGTAGATCCTTGAGTACAGGTATGCGAGATTATGGATCCTTTAAACTTGTCGACTGATACAGTGATTTCAATTTTATATGATGATTTGGTTATGAAAAAGTTTTCTGCAAGATGGGTGCCAAATAAAATTTCATTTTTTCCGACGATTATTTAATTTTGATTTCTGGTTTTGGAATCTTAAAGAATTTAATCCAATCACTATTTGTGGAGATTATTTTGGAATAATTTTTAGCACTTGCAACTACATTTTACATTCGTACAAATTTTATTGATAAGCATCTGTATTTTAATTTATAAATGTTACTTAAGTATTAGTTTCTGATATTTTCTGTTAACAAAATCCTTTATTTCAATGTATTGCATATTCTTAGCATTACTGTTCAATTTCAAATGCGCAGTCTAATGACACTATCATTTATACTATTAGTGTCAACGAAAAGGTCTTCTTTGTGCTTCAATCAGGCTAGATGTAGCCGAAGCCGGTCCACGATCTATAGCCTGCCCTTGACGCAGTATAGCTCCTCCAAATTTGCTCAATGTTTTTATACAAAAATGTTTTTGAGGCTATTGCAACTTTATAAACCGCTACGCCCTGGAGATTGACGATTTGTTAATCAACATTTGGTGTGTCTTTAGTTAAACTGTTTTCTAGTACTTTAAATTTAGAAAAGTTGCCATTTTTGATAAAATCGCAACTACTGCTTTAATGACTGAATTGCAAAAGGTAACATTCAAAACTGCTTAGGTTTCTGAAGCTAGTATTTGGTTAGCAATCATTGTTTCGAGATAATTGAGATGATTTTAGACAATAATACTTGTCGTTGTGATTGCAATTTTTGTATATTAGACAAATGCACATGCAGAAGGTCTGTTATCATATAGCACCTATGGTTTGTCTCGCAGAGAAGCGCAGGGCAACATTTTCCTTTGAATGATTTAATAAACGGGTCTCTAGAGTATTCAGCTATGTCTTTCACCGTTGGGAAAGATGGCGGGGAGTGTCTTGATGGAATAACATTTATCTTCTTTTGTAGCGGTCAAAGTATGATTTGTCATGGTGCTTTTAACTTCTTTACAACTTCGTTCTTTGAAATATTGTCTAGAAAACTTGGACGTGTAGCCGAATGAGCTGCTGGTAGAAAACGTCCGAAATACAAGAATTTCATTTCATAAAACTATTATGTGGTTTCTTTAGCTGCTGCAGCCTTGAAACGTTGGTGTGAAGAATCTTGCAAATCTGTTGGTACTCGGGACTTTTGAACGACTAAATAACTAATCCTCGTTCAAAATTCTTCCTAATATAGCGAATTACTTTAGTATTCAGTATGAAAGCACTGCGTTTATAATGGAAATTTTTCCTATAGCTACTGCGTTGGAGGAATTATTTTTATTTCAACGTTATTTTGTTTCATTTCCCCCTTTTATATTTGTTAATTAACCTATACATGAAATGTAAATTTAGTATGACTATTTTAAATAATGTGGGTTTATATGATAAATTCGATGTTCGAAAGGGACTATCATAAGGCTCAAAGGAATTTTTAAGAAAATTAGAATTCTTAAGGAATGTCACTTTGATAGATCATATACACTCACAGACAAAAGTATTGCATATTTTATTTTCGCTCGTCTTATTTTTATCCCTTTCCTTGCTAAGTATATTGTGTTGGATTGTTTTACGTATATTGCAATTTACTACAGAAACAAGAATGCTTAGATATATGCATTGCAGTGAATGAGGACTAATGTCCCAAATTACAAACGTTGCATGGTGTGCATTGACCACTAACAATCGTTGCTGTTTTGTTTGCTGTTCTCAAATGACATTTTGAGTGTTTTATTTCTTGATTTCTTGATGGGATGCTACAGCTAATTGTTACCTTAGCCAATGAAGGTTTTAGACAAGAAGATATTGCGCAGATATTAGCTATTTATCAATAGACTGATTATCATATAGGAAAACGATACAATGATCCTGGAGAACACAAAAGCCGTCTTGGTCAAGGACGAAAAGGATGTACAATGCCAAGAGATGACCAATATTTGAGAATTAGATCTTTGCGAAATGGCACAGTTATTACTCCGCACTTTAAAAATGAATTACTAATCACCGAGAAATGTTAATGTAAGTCTCTAAATATTAATAAGAAGACTTAAAGAGGTCGGTTTAAATCCGTAACGTCCTGTTAGAGTTCATAGATTTCTTCCAGGTTATAAACATAGACGGTTAAAATTTACAATAGCTCATGCTAACTGGAATTAACGTAAATGTGAAAAAGCTCTTTCCGCGGATGAAACAAGGATACAATTGTGGAAGCTGGATGAACGTGGTCGAGTATACAGAAGGTCAGGGGAACGTTTCATCGAATGTCATCTTGCACAAAACAAGAATGAATGCCGACTGGTCCATACGCAACATCGTTGCAGATAATGTTTTCCCTTATGTTAGATTTATTGAATACGATGACTTTGTACTAATGCATGATAATGCCCATGCACATTCCGCAAAAAAAGTCATTCAGTATCTTGAGACAGTTGGGATCGAGACTCTAGATTGGCCACTAATAAGCTCTGATATAAATCTTATAGCACATATATGGAACTACTTAAGGCGACGTATACTTGCACGAATTCCAGCTCCTAACTTAGTTGCGGAATTAAAAATTGATGCATAGGAAGACTGGAATGAAATTCCACAAGAAATCATCGAGGACCTTCTGTGGAGCAAGTCTAGCTATTGCTAAAGCTAGAAGAGAAAATATTAAGTACTACATTGTTATTACTTTGCCTTAAAAATTGTTATATGTTTCACTTTAAAATTAAATGCTATAACCAAAATCAGGTTATTTCATTAATTCTCTGTAAATATTTGTAAGGTTTAAATATGTAAATTATTTTACCATTAATCTACGTAAAACACTCCAGTGCAATTTATTTGGCAATAAAAAATACATAACGTTTCAAAGGAAACGAAATAACATTCAACAAACTTAAAAATAAAATATGCAGTATTTTTGTCTATGAGTGTACAAAAGGATTATCTTACTACGAGTGCTATATAATTAGACTATCTTAAAGTAATTCCATATCTCAAATGAGTTACTAATAGGTTACTAATCATTACAACTTGCCGTTTTAAAATCGTGGTTTTAACAGAAATGTTCAATTTCTATAGACTTAGCGCAAAATCCGCGCAAGGTAGTATTAAAGAACTTGTTTAGGTTCCGATTACCGACAATTAATTTAATGGTACATGATGCGTAGTCTTGGCGACTATTAGTATTAAAATTGAAGCTTGGTGAATTGGTAAATTATTTTATCTCTTGCTCAACCGTCTAGCTTCCTTGAATAGCTTTATATGATAGTTGGACGTTGACCGAAAAGGACTTATCCTAACTACATTAGAATAATGGCAGTTTCCAAATTCATAAATTAACATTTATAAAAGATCAGATACAGTGTATGTAGTATGCAGAGCTGCAGCTTTGCAAAATGTTTTCGAATTACGCTTTACTTCTAGGTCGGGTTGTTGGCCGGCCTGAACACCTCCATACGGTAGTTGTACGTTGACCAAAAAAGAAATCACCCCAACCACACCTAAATACTGGCAAAATCTGCAAACAACCCTTGTTTATTATTACGTCTTTATTGTTTCATATATAGCTATAAATAGTTGTTTAAATAATTGAGTTTAGTTAATCTGCCTTATATCCTGCTCGCATCAAATACAATTAATAAAAACACATTTCATTTAAACTCAAAAGAATTGATCAATAAAATAGTTAGAGTTGTTTCGAATTTAATTCCCCATACGTGAGAAACTTTAAAAATCCTAGCTCCACTAAATTTGGTTTGAAAAATAAACACAGCAATTAAAAGCAAAGAAAAATGGCATGTGATTCAAACGGACCCCTTCAGCTACTGCTACCACGTAACCTTGGGCTGATAAACAATTGTTCGTTTTTTTTCAGGTAAATTAATTACCTGAAATTGAATACTATATCTTTGCAAACAAAATTTGTTATGTAGGAATTGAAATTTTATTGATATTTCGGCACATTTCAGATTAAAATAAAACTGCCTGTTTGTTCTATCTACGGTAACCTATTAAATAATCAAATAACTTAATACAATTTAGTTTTTTCGATTCCCTTCACGCGCTAAAAATGGCCGCAAAACAACATAATAAAACCGTCTAATTGTAAATAAGTTGCCTTCAAGGTCATTTCTGCTGGGTGCAATTTTGTTTCCTTTTGAACCTCGTTATTGTTAATCAAATTGATGTGATATGTCTCACCAGAGTCGAGAAAATTCATGAATAATAGACATGTGACATGTGTTAGGTATTAAATGCAAGAAACTGTACCTTATATAATTAATTCAGTTAATATTTGTATCCTTTTTATCGACACACACACAACCGTCAGTAATTTCGCGTGATTTCGCTTGTCACTTAATTCGAAATATTTATTTTGTAGTTTTATGTTTTAACTAACACTACTGACTATACCGTTACATACACAGATCAACTAAATGTATAATTATACGTAACAATTGATTTAAATATTATGAGAACAACCAATCGGAATAAATACTTCCGGTACTTTTTAATATTATCTTTGCTAATGCTTATAACTGAACTTTACAGTTGATTAAAGTATGTCAACATTTCCTATTTATTCACAAGTTAATACATCAGAATTTTGTTACCTTTCTACTTCAAGATCTTTTGTTAATAATCTCTTCTAAAATCATTCGTCATATTTACACTTTTGATGTTATCCCAATTCAAAAAATTTTGAGATTAAGTTTGGCATCTTAAAAATGCCACTTAATTGTATCTTTTTGGTCTTAATAGATGTCTAAATTTAAACTAAGAACAACCATCATGGTAGATTTTCAAAACTTTCCTTTGATTGTAAATTAATTCTAAACCCTTATCAATGTTTTCTTAAGCTTGATAATTGAAATTGTTTCGCGCATTATGAAAATTTAGACTTAAATTTAAAGCCGAACCTTGCCTTTGCCTTTTAAATATCTCATAAGAAATCCAAATTTTATATAATGGTTAAAACTATCTTTCCTTACTAAATTTTATAAGATAAACATTCTTTAATTTTGTTAACTAAACCTTGAAATATTTGTCAATTAGCTTTTATCTAAGCTGTTGTTCATCCTCATGTGTATCGGAAGTAAAACGAATCAGAATAGCCTGTAACTCATGAGCTACCTATACAGATTCGAACTGTCTGCTTCGTTATTCCGAAATGGTTGTTGAAATTCAAATGGCCAAGTTTACACATTAAAAGAAACATATTTTTGAGATTATTAAATTCCATTAAGCCTTTTTTGAAAAAGTTTTCACGTGAAAACATTTTGTGAACTGCTGAGGTTTGTCACAATTAATTCGTTACAAACACAAGAAAACCGGGTGTATTTGCCAACATAACAAATTAAAACAACAGATCGAATTGCACTTGCTTATTTACTAATAAATGGGTGCTTGACCTATACTGGCAAAAATAAATGACCTAATTTTTATTTGGAAGCGTTCCTAAAAAATTGCATTCTGGAGTTGTATTAAAATCATCAAAGATAGTTTAATTTACAAACAAATAATCATAATAACATTTAAATTTAATAGAGTTATTTCTAGTGGTTTTTGTAAAACAAAATTACGAATTGCGGTGACGGCGAAGCAGTCAGGTAAATCCCTTTTAAATGAAAAGTTTGTTTACCTATCTAGAGAAATTCCCCTTGATAGGTATTTATTTTTCTTTTTAACATCTTTAATTTATTCAAATTTTAACAGAAGGTAAAGAATTGTATTCCAAAGGGATATTATATGTTTTTAATTTTTCAGTAAAGCTTCTAATTTAAAAATAATGAAAAGAAAACACAGTTTAATTCTATGAAATAAGGAGTATTTTCTCTTAATAACAAAATTTTTACCGTTTTTTGATAATTTTTACTTCCACAAAAAGCATTGGAAAAGTGGATAATAAACATTTTTGAAAAGGTACACAACTAAATCTAATTTAATAAATCAGAATGGAGTTTTTATAAATTTCGATTATGTTGAATGTTTATCAATATACGTTGCAATGACATGTAATGTCTGGAATAAACGTACGTGATGTTATCGCAAATCAGAAGTGCTTAAAAAGTTTTCCAAGAATTTTCCGAATTCGATTATGCCCAAACTAAAGCTGTTTAATTTTTGTATTATTTTTTTTGTGCATATGTGGGGCGTAAAGGATAAGTAGTTCAAATATCTGAAAGTATTTCAAAGCAACTCTGTATATAGCTGTACAGCTAGAGTTTTGTTTAAATCAATACGAGTTACCTGTTAGCAAAAATTACATTTAAGCAGATTTTTATTTAAAAACCCAGAGGTATTAATTAATTTGAAGTTTAATTAGAACCATTCGGTTGATCATTTAAATTTAATATTAAAATTAGAATGGGCTATTTAAATTTAAGTATTTGTTACAAATATTTCCATAAATGTTAATGTACCAACATTTAATTATAACGAAATATTTTTATAATAGGCACTAGAAAGTAGGTTTCTCATTTGATCATTTCTAGTTAATTAATTTACGTTATCACTGTGATTTATACTGGTTAAATTCGGTAATTGTATTGGCTTCGAAAAGAATTAAAATTCCAGAAATATTTAAACTGTTGCTAAAGTTTTGTGATTAAACTCAACTTTAATGAATTTGTTGTTCATTTGTTACGGCACATCAAAGAATTTACAACTTCTTTACAATTTAATTCTTTTATATAAGGACTACTTTGTGCATGTTTGTGGCTATTTTAAATGACCTAAAGACGTGTGTAAGAGAGTAAATAAATAAAGATGAGGTAATACAACTAAATCGTTGCATACTAACATCACTTGATTGAAGTGCTGTTATATAACTAGCTACTATAATTTAAATTCAAATCAGCTTATTCTAAACGACTTCAGTAAACGTGCAGATGAATTTTTGGCTATTTGACTTTTCTAACTATTTTTAATTCATTATCAATAAAAATATGTGCATTTCCGAAATGATAAATTGTGCGCCCTCTATCTAATCCAGTAGCCGTCTTGGGAAGATTGTTGTGACATGTTTCCGTCGTAGCCTAAGATGTTCCCTCCTCTTTTTTATTTACTGGATAGGGGTGTTAATACAGAAACTGGAATGGTATCATTAGAGTAAGGTATGAAATTTAAAGCGCAATTTTTCTGATAATTAAAGGTATTCTACGAAAATTCATATTATTGAGGTAAACTTTTTATTGAAAGAATACAAAAGGCAGCATTTACAAATTTGAATACTGTAGCTAACAATAAACTGTGATTTTTAAGTTAGGAAAGTTGTTTCAATAAAGATTCAAGATATTGAAATGAATTAATGTAAAAAAATTCATTTTCTTGTTATTTCTTTACCTGCGCCCTTTTCATAATTTACTTCATTACATTCGTTAATCACTTTATGATATCATTTTAAATAAACAGTTCTTGAAATTTACCTGTAAGATACGACCCATTGAAATTGTTATCAATACGTGTCATATCAATTATAAATATTGACAGCTATGTTAAGTTAAGATTTGCAAATATTTCTCAAACGAAATTGGATCAGCTATTGCCTATATTAGAATATAATTTCTCAGGTTTATAATTCATTTTAGTAAACTTAATGAAATATTTGGTTTAGGTCTTCATATGATGTTAATTTCCTTTGTGGTGATTGAAAATTTATGATTGCAGTCAATAAAGCGAAATTATCTTTGTAATTTAACGTTTCTCTTAATTACTAGTGATATAATTTGTTATAGCAGTTGTAATACTGGTCAAAATGCAATATTATCAACAGTGAAATAAACTATATTCAAGGTGGACACAAATAGCGTCTCTTTATAGTTAAGATTTTGACGAATAACTTTAATAAATGTTTTAAACTTAATTAAATAACTGAACAAGAAATGCCTGAATCAATAAACTCAAATAAACGCAACGTTTCTACGAAAATATTTATCTTTGTTGTCAAGCACAATAAAACGGTTAAATCAATTGACAAAACAATTGATAATATAACAAAAAACATTAAACAATGCAAAGTAATTAAAAAATAAGATTTTTTTTAATTGAAGGAAACCAAAGGTTATTTAAATCAACTGAATTCTTCGAAATGAAGTTTCCCTAAGTTTTGTTTTGAAAATTAGACTCTTTGAAAATAATTTAAACAATTTTCCAACAATATTACGACCCGCTTCAAACCGATATACAGAAATTTTAGAATTTTCCAATTGGCCGTTATTAATGTTTCGTTAACTCTTATTTCCAACGATCTTCCATTTCTTTTAACATGAAATTTACCACAAAAAATGGACTACAGAAGATATTTATGCTAATGGGTTAGAATATCTCCGGTATTTAGCTAAAATAAATTGGATGGTGTTAAATAGTAGCGATTAGCTAATTTTTTAATGCAGATTTAATACATCAAACGGAAACCACATATGCGTTCCATTTCTGTTCTACAGGCCAAAAATGAAAATTTTCCGATTTCTAAAAGTTTCAACAAAAAATGTGAACCACATATCCCTTCCATTTTTGTTTAGACCAAAATTTAAGGTAGTACTAGTAACCTATTTTCTACAATTTAAACTATTGAAATTTAATTGTGTTTATATAAATTATTTTTATTTAAATGTTTTTTTACAATATAAGTATTTAAACCAAATTTGATTTTGTTTATTAAATATAGTGTTAAGGTAATGTGACACATAATAAATTTAAAATATTTAAATAGAGCTTACAAGGTAATTATCCGTAAGTTCATAAAAAACAAGTAAGCAGTTGTACTTATTTATATACTATAAATAAATTGTTAATTTAATAACCCTGAACTAACATTACTTATACAGGAAAGCAGTTTTCCATAAAACGCCTCGCCAAAGTTAGTCAATCAGAATCGCTTTTACCGCTCTCAATGGTTCTTACCTCTATTCCTTGAAGCCTCACTTCTGGTATGGTTAATAAGTTGAATTATTATGCTTGAGGTAATATATTTTGTCCTGATGGAGCCCTTATAATTGGTTTGGTCTGCCCACGGATGTCGTTTTTCTTACAACCATTGATGATAACGGAATGGATATATTAGTGTAGAAAATGTGATATCCGAAATAGAGAATGACGTGTATTAACGGTTTCATAAATACTTTTTTCCATAACATTAGTTTATTTACGTTTAAATAAGTTTCATTAAAATATCAAAACAATGTAAGTTAATGAAAATACAGAGAAGAAAAACAAAAATTAAAATACTATTATACTTTAGTTAAGTAACTTTGTTTATTTATAAACGCTTCAATTTGAATGCAACAATATAAACGCTATTATTTTAACAGCAGCAGTAAGAGTACTAGAGCAGTTTGCTGGTATCAAAAATATTTAATCATTATTGTCATGGTTTGCAATAACCGTAAAGTTACAGTATATAAATTCAGATAAATATAATCAAGTATAACTAACACCAAATTTCTAAATGACACGGATATTAAACAATCAAAGGAAATATTTCAAGTCTAAAATGTTAAATTATTTTTCGAACTTAATATTATATATTAACACTCAGTTAATAATTTATCATTCTTTATTTATTTAGGGTATTGTGCTACGTAATGAAAATCAAATTTAAAATGTGAACCAGGTTGTGAATTCAACAATAATAATCTTCTATTTGAATTTCATTTATATTATATATTGGTAATTGTGTCTTGCCATTGAATTCAAAATGATTTTGGAGTTCAATCGTTTCCAAATGAAACTGAATTGTTTTTTACTAACTTCGAAACCTACGGCACTAAATATTCTTAAATACTTTCGTTTAATCAAATTAGCCTTCATTACTGCTACGAGATTTTATTTTAATAATTTTATTCGTAATTCACCTGTAGTGAAATTTAAAGAACTAAAAAGAACGACGGATGCCGTTTAAACAATGCGTAAACGGATTTTGTGAAATAAAGAATGAGTATACTTTGAGTATTTGTTATGGTCTAAAATCAAATTGGTACATGGGGCAAACATAAAACGAATGTAGCAGGCATGGACGACTGGATCTACCGTACTTAAACACCTGGACACTGCAGGTAAATATTAATCGAGAGTTGTGGATACCACTGGTTTCAAGTCACCCTGTATATGCGATATTATTCTTACTTTTAGATAGAAACCTCAAGGTCTGCTGGAATTTCCGAGCACTGGTGCCGCATAAGCTAAAACAGAGTACTGGAAAAATAGAAGACATTACTTTGGTAATTTTAAAAGAGTCTATTCTTGCTAGTCGCCCTGTATATAGGCAGGTAATACATTGTGGTCAACTTTATTACAGCCAGGCTGAGGGTCCAATACATAAAATGATTATTTAAGAATCGGTGAATATTAATGGACCTAAATAGAAGCACACAGGTGAATACGATTATTATTTGAGGTTCTTTTGGAGGTACTCAATGTGAAGTTATTAAAACTTTAGACTAGCAGCTTGGTTTATTAATGAACCTTCCTATATATTTTGTCTTGAATAATTATGATTATTTAATACGAAGTAATGTTCTAGTACAATGTAAATGAAAGAGTTCGTAACATTTAACACATGCATATTAAAGAAAATGTAAATAAACGGAACTATCAAACACAATTACGTTCACTTGTATAAATGAATACATTAAACAGAAAAGAACATTGAATAATTAAGTCGGATATCAATGGTAACCGGTAGCTTACTTTCAAATACACACCGGCGAGAATAAATATCTCTCGCCTCGACGCTGTAAATTAGGATCGAGACCCCTGCTTTATAAAAATGCTTCAGAATACGTGCCACAATTCTTAATGTCGGAATATTTGGAGCTGAAAAGATGCATTTGGACTAAATCTACCCACAATGTATGTATATTTAGTAATTCAATGTATTATAATATAACGTAGAATTGACAAAAGCAAACTTGGTTATTTGCGTAATTGTTAAATATCTGATACGTACACTCGACCGAATAATCATGAAATTGTTTTTTTTTACTCAAAAACTAGTTAAAAAATTTGTGGTCGTTAGCATATTTGGCTATACACCCAAGAGACGCGGTTCGAACCCGATCGGGTCGGTAAATTTTTTACTTTACCGAAGAAAGATTTTAAAAACATGCCTTCTTCTCAGATAGATTCCGTGTCAATGTGATGTTTGGTACGTTAAAAATCCCTGCCGATGGTGTAACTCTTCCAGGTTAGACAAAAGTATAGTAGTCATGGCGAAATGACTATATAACAATTCTAGTCTAAAAGGGCCAAGGGAATTTCCGAAACACGAAGACTCAGTCACAAAACAAATACACAAACAACAGTTAAACGATACGCAGCTACTGATGATTGGAATTTTATTACGTCACAAAACTAAAATATTGGCACCGAGCACTTTAGATGTTCCTATATACACACCTGTGGTAGATTGATAAACAAAAGAGATCACGTATGCCACGCAAGTGAAATACATGATCAGAAGGGTAGGTTTACCGAAAATAGAACTCAAGATTTCACTTGCACTGCTCGGTTTTCCTCTATTTGAAGAAATCACAAAGTATACAGCGGTAGGCGACAATACTTAAGTTGGGCCGGTTGGTAGGTTTTAATTTTCCATAAGTTGCAAAACGAATAAATACAGTCCCAGCTGGAATTCAATCAGCCTGACTTTCCATGCCGAAAAGGTAAATTAGGGAACAATCAAATAATTCAAATCTAAAACACAAACATCTCACCCCTGTATTATTAAAATCGCGATCGGTTACAATAACCATATTATTCCAATAAAATTTAAACGAAAAACGTATTATAGTAAATCTCGAAAGCGGAATTCTTACTTAGTGAATCGAATGACTTCCCCCGCGAAGTGCATTCCTTTCTTGATTTTTTTAGGCGCCCTTCGCTGCTATCCTACCAGCGGCAGTCAACCAATGCTTATTTTAGAAGGAAAACGTTACGACCGAACGTAATTCAACTGCTTCACTTTCACATTTGAAGAAAAATTAACATCCTTCTAAGAATTTAAGATCTGAAGAAAAACCTTGTTGTTTAACAGGACTATACGTATACAAAGTGTATCTTTATAAAAATATTCTTGCCATAAATAAATTTACTTCAAAAGATATTGTAAATGCGAATAACTGTGATATCCTTCCCTATATCACGAAGTTAACATCATTTAGCCTTACTTTACGAATAACACCTACTTTCTCAGTTTTTTGTCAATAAACGATCCTGTATTGTTTTTAAATATAGGCATTGCGTTTAGGGTACAGTACAATTAAGGAAAATGAATTAACCAAAAAGCAGTAAAGCTTTTATGCCGGAAATTTCATAATGGGAGTGGTCTTAGCTTTATACGAGGTACTTCATAAATGGAACTTAAAATATACTGGATATAATATAGGAGACTTTCTGATATATTTCAAATCCATTCGATGGTTGGATACACCTTGTATACTCTTGAACGATTATAAACGGGGTAGCCAAGTTAACACAATTATATTGTCTTTAATCTATCTAGTTTAATTCATTTAAGTTACTACTCTTTAAATGATCCTTGTATTATACAGCTTCGAGGAGGGAGGTGTTACGTTTTTTAAAACACTCTAAGATAGATGTTTTTGAACATTATTATTTCTAAAGATTACATATATGCTATTTAAGAAACATAAGGCACAAGCAAAAGGAATGCAACTAAGTTTTTAAAACTAACGTCTTCCAAGTGGTCACAGTTCTTGGTCAGGCATTGCTACTGGCGGGTGGAATAATTTTCCATGTACCAAGGTTTTCCAAGGTTTCCAGTATCGTTTTGCATACATAAACCTTTGTAAGTAGTAGTTTTGCTTGAGAATTTGAGCAACCATGATTTTATATACATGAAAATGGAAGTCCAAGTAGAACGGCTAAGGCTGGTATTTACAACCTGCTTAACGCTCTCAATGATTTTTGGTGTTTTAACGGTCCGAGCTCCTCCCTGAACTCTTCCAGGACTCACAATTCCTCACTTTCTGAAGTTGTCAAACCATTCCAGTACTGTTCAGCGATGGGATGGCACCATGTCGACCAACATTGAACTGAGTTCGAAATCATCGCTATATATTCATTACCGACGACAGGTTGCAACATAGGTGAAGTAAACAAAGAAGCATTTTTCAATCGTCCACGGCTACTGAAAAGTTATCTAGAATCGATTGTACATCAACTATGCCAATAGCAGTAGTCCCCCCCCCCACCTAGTCATATCCGGCTCAAAAACGTAGTATCGCTCTTCCGGACCCTGTATTAAGAGTTTCATTCATATAAACACTATAGTATGGGTATAACTGTTTCAATCCGTCGAATAAAGTTCACACGCAATATCGAATTTTACGACAACTTACGGTACCAATCTAAGTATTATCTTGTGCCTATGTTAATGTTTACTTAATCTAAGTTTCATTTTTGAATTTAGGAGTTGCATCGATAAATTTAATTAGATACGAGTAGTGCTAATTTGTGGCTCCAATTTTAATATAAAGATTGTTAAATGGATCGTTTTTAATAGAAAATATGATTTGATAATCGTAAAGCTTTTAAAGTAAATGGCATATACGACCCATGTCCCAAAAGTGAGATATAATGTTTTTACTAAAACTTGAAACTAATTATATTAAAACAATAAATTAACCATGTGAAACTTGGTGCTTTTCTAGATATTCTAGGTTCTTTTCTAAACACCTTTTTTAGCCTAAAACAAGGGAAAAACAACATTCTCAAAAAATGCTTCCAGCTCAGATTTACAAAAGATTATTACTGTACCTTCTTAGTCATCATCACCTAAACGTTTTCCTTGAGATATCTCTATAAATAAAAATCTAACAGAGTTATATCAAAAGAACGTCTAGGCCATCTGATAAAACCGTTCCGTCCAAACCATTTATTGGGAAAATATCTATCCAACAACTCTTTTACTTGAACTGCGCTTTGTGCAGGACAACCGTCGTTGCAAAGAAAGCTTTTGTCCGAACTCTTAATTATTTATTTCATTCAGTGCTGGCAATAAAAAATTTTCCAGCATCCCTAGGTAAGAATTTTGGTTTATAGTTGGGTCAACAAAATAAGAGGAATAATTTTTTTGTGTATTATTTAAAATCAGACATTCACTTTTTTATAGCCTTGACTATTTGTTATAATTCGAAAATTTTAATTTTTTCCCGCCCAAAACCTGCAGTTTTGGAAGTTAACGACGCCATTTATTGTAAATGTTGATTCGTCAAAGAAAATAATATATCTGTAGAAAAATCTGTAACAAAGAGAATTTTAACCGAAGGGCATCATCTCATTCTTTAAGTTTATGTACTCTTACTGGTTTGTACGGATAAATATTCATGCCTGACAAATTTATTTGTAAATGACTTTTACTAATATTTAAGTCCCGTACTCTTTGTCTTAAGGATTTCTTTACATTCTCTCTTACAAAATCAACAGCCAATAATGTCACAACATCAAAATCGTCGCGAACTGGTTGTTCATATTTGTTAACATCTTTTACATCTTTTGTTTAATCAAATTTTTTTATTAACTCTCGAACATAGTTTACCGAAACGCATCCTTCAGGATGTTTTCTTTTAAAAAGTTCTATTGCATACCGGTAAGATATTACACCTAAACCATAACACTTAACTACATACATTTTTTGTTGTAAAGTAAACAATATTCAAAAATTCTGTAGCATTGCTTCACTTTAACGTTTTAACAAAAGATTCTATTGACATGTCGTTTGCATTGTTTTGTTTTCATGGCTAACTTGGAAAATCACAGCTACCTATACAATCTTCTACAAAAAAATTTTTTCTATCTTTAAGAATAAGATAAGTTTACTCTTCTCATAATTTCATGTTTTCAAAATTCCAAATATAGTTAAGGGCATTTAGACTAAGCAAAACTTTTTATGTACAGTGAACTTTTCGACAAAATGAAAAATAAAAGAGCTTACAAGTATAGTTAGGTGGGACCGGGGACACACGGTATATATATATATATATATATATATATATATATATATATATATATATATATATATATAT
>JAHWXV010920078.1:0-10927 GCA_024586415.1 Phrixothrix hirtus | reverse complement strand
AAATGCTTCGAGAAGTGGTTTGAACGCATGCAAAAGTGTATAAAACTTATAGGTGAATATTTTGAAAAACAATAAAACAGTTTGTTCCAAAAAATTTGTTATCTTTCCTTGTTTTTGTAACTACTTAAAAGGCAACCCTCGTATCAGTCATTTATAATATCGTTAATGATAATAGTCCAAATATAAATCTTTTTTGTGATCTAAGTAAAGCGTTCGATTGTGTCGATTATAATAATCTCTACAAAAACTAGAGAGATATGGCTTCAGGGGTATCTCTTTAAATCGGTTTCGTACTTACTTATATAATAGAAAACAATTAGTTCAACTGAGTCATCACGATAATAATAGTAATTCTGAATTGTTTAGATCTAATATAATCGATGTTATAAGTGGAGTACCCCAGGGTAGTGTTCTAGGACTTCTACTATTCCTATTGTATATTAATGATATTACTTTGAGCTGTACATCCAGAATTACTGTTTTTGCTGACGATACTTCTATAACTTGGTCACATGGTAACTCAGATTCACTACACTTGCCGGTTTTAAAAGATATTATTAAGCTATATGAATGGTTTAATGACAATAAATTAATATTTAACATCGAGAAAACTAAGGTTATGACATTTTCGTTAAGCGATACATCAGCTTGCATGAAACAAACTGATATTATTATTAACAATATGGCTGTTAAACAAGCTACACTAGGTTTCTATGAATTGTTATGGACAAAAATTTGAAGAGGCATAAACATATAGAATTATTAGCGCAAAATTAACATCGGCCTTTTACGCAATAAAAGTTTTAGTAAATGAAGTAGGATTTGAAGCTGGAACGCAAGCGTACTTTGCTCTATTTGAATCTATATTACGTTATGGCATTGCATTTTGGAGAAATACAAATTCTGGATATTTATATTCAATATTTAAAATACAAAAAAAGGCTATTAAAACACTATATAATGTGTACTTAAATACCAGCTGTCGATCATTGTTTATTAAAAGTAAAATTTTAACCAACTTATATGTATTAGAATCTGACTCTTTAATTTTCAAAAATTTATCGAAAACAAATAAACGCGGTCATATTCATAATTATTATACGAGGAACACCTGTACCCTTGCACTCACTAAACATAAAAATGAAACTTATAAAAAATCTATAGTATATACTGGTCTTGTTGTATTTGAGAAACTTCCAATTGATATAAAAAAAATACAAACTATAAAAATGTTCAGAATTAAATTAAAGCAGCTGTTGCAAGGTTATGCATTTTATAACATACAGGAGTTTCTAAATATAAATGTTAATATTTAATTGTAACCATTTTTCTAAAATTTTCAAATATTCTATGCACTGTAGTGTTTTTGAATAAATTACTTACTTACTTACTAATTACCTACATGTGTTCTAGAGTAATTAAATTTTGTTCTTTGTGCTTGGTGATGTAAAACTTTAAAAACAATATAATATAGTTTTTTTTATTATACTCGTAATTCTATTAGTTATATACTGTTTTTAAATATTAATATGAATCCCATTAATGACATTGTGTGTAATTTATTGGAAACTCCTTTTAATACATGGAAAGATAAAGTTAAAAGAGACTTTTTGTATCAAGGACGGCCAATGAATCAATTGACAATTGTAATAAAAAAAAGTATTAAAAAGAGCGGTAAATCCTATAATATTAATTTTAAAAAGTCCTGGTTTTGTAAATATAAATGGTTGTGCAGCAGTTTAATATTACAAAGATTATTTTGTGGCCTTCTTTGCTTTTTAGTAAGAACAAATAACATTTGAAATGTGAATTAATGTCGAGGAATTTTGAAAATTGTTGTTGTTGTAGCTCTTCACCAATTTGTTCAACCACAAGCAGCCGCTGTAGGTGATACTAAATTCTATTAAGAAAAGCACACACAAACATATGAGGAGTTGGATAGGCAACCATTATAAAATAATTGTATATTTGTAATTTTATATTATCAATTTGCAACGGAATTTTTTATAAAAGTAGATATTTTCGTAATGGGTAAAAGTGTCAAGGAACTGTTTTTAACCAGCCTTTCAAGCAGCATTAGCAAAATTTCCTTTGGATAGTGAATTTCAAAGTTTGTTCAAATGATTTCCTTACAGATTTTGCCCAATTATGATGATTCATTAATGCAAACTTTTAAAAATTGTATTAAAAACTGAAAATAATTATTCAGTTATTTTATGCTGAGTTGCCTATACAAGTACTACTCCTTTTAAGTAATCAACATGAGCTTAAGTATAATAGTGTCACATACAGTATGTGGGTAAATTCAACAAATATGTTGTACTTTTCAACTTGACATCGCTAGAAAATATGTCCTATATGCATGAATGTATATTGATATTCTAAAATTTATGTCATCAACAAAACTTTCTACGACCGAGTTTGCACATGAGGCACATTAATTTTGAAAGCAAATAAGACTGCGAACTTGTGCGAATGTATGCAGATATTAAGACATAATATGTAATATTGATGAATGTGCATTGATGATATATGTACAGTTAAATCGACTATAAATGCCCAGTATACTTAAATATTTCAAGAATAGTCACATTCTAACTACATCCTTTGTACTTGTTAATGCGGTTCTAATGGGTTATTAAGATAACAATTTTGTTTAAATCAACAAATTTGAATACTTTTTCAAATAAATAAAGGTAGTTTGTTTATTTCCTAGTATATTCGATATAGTTTTAATTTAATTTTAAATTATAGGTACACATTTTGATTTAAATATTGCTCATTTTTTTTAAGTAAAAATACGTATCCCAATTGCTATTGAAATTCTAATTAGAATATTCCCTATATACGAGGGCGGTTTCATAGTTAGAGATTTCCAAGAGATGGCGCCACTGATAGCCGAATGTATATCATTTCTGTTAAATACAATCTGTCAGTAGGCTCCATGTAAATTTTTAGCGTTATATGTCATTTAATTATGTTTGACAGCAATAAAAAGCGAACAACTTGTGATTGTGTTAAAACAATGGATAAAAACGAATTTCGTACATTGATTAAGCATTATTTTTTGCGTGAAAATACCGCGAAAGAAACAAAGGAAAAGCTTGATAAATATTATGACACATCTGTTCCAGCGAATTCAAGTGTTATTTATTGGTTGGCAGACTTTAAATGTGTCGTACAAGCACAATTGATGAACATCATTTAGGTCGAAGTGACCACCAAAGAAATGAACGATAAAATCCATGATATCGTTTTGGAAGATCTACAAGAGAAAGTGCGTGAGATAGCTGAAATCGTAAACATCTCAAAAGAACGTGTGGGTAACATTTTGCATGAACATTCACAAATGAAAAACCTGTCAGCAAGATGGGTGCCGCGTTTGTTGACAATCTAACTAAAATGCAATTGTGTGATCATTTCAAAGCAATGTTTGGCGATGTTTCAACATAATGCAGATGAATTTTTGCGTAGATTCATAACCCTAGATGAAACATGGATCCACTACTACACACCTGAAACATTACAACAATTAAAACAATGGGTTGAAGCTGGTTCAAATACACCGAAGAAAGCAAAAGAGGTTGCATCAGCTAGAAAGGTGTAATACTCATTAATTATCTTAAAACGCATTAAAAATCACATGAGATTATTATGTGGTTTCTAAGTGGGCCCTATGCCCCTGAGATTATTAAAATTAGTATTTCCCCTGAATTAGCTGGTTTGTTCCGGTCACAATAGTGCTAATATGATAGGTAGACGTAAATAAGGACGCCACTTTGTTTTTAACAATAACGGAAAGATAATAGTCCAAAATTCGGATGTTATGGAGGCCAGTGAAAAAAATAAACCGATCTCCAAATCTTTAGATCGAGGATTGTATTAATACCTAATTACAGTACGGTAGCTTTTTATGTACGCCGATGGGTTCGCTCTTCGATCAGGTAAAATTCCGACAGACTATCTAAATTGGCGATTTACTTAAAAATTAACTAGTTCCTGAAAGAAAGTATGGGTTATTATAACTACAGCTCTACATATAAAAAAATAATATACGTACTTAAGGATCGAATATAATGAAAAGTAAAGAATATAAATTACAATTAACAATTTACATGTCTCCCCGGTCGGGAATAATGGAAATAATAATTTCTATATTTAAATCAAGGGATCCTTGCGTGATTAACAGTTAAACTATTCTAAAATGAACAAGAAAGTATTTACACTAATGACCTTAATAATATGAACAATTAAAATTTAAAAAAACCTTAGTCTTTTATTTATGATATTAACGAACTCGTCTTGAATTTATACGTAATCGACTAATTCGTCCCACCAGACTTTACTTAACGAGGGTGTAGATCGGTGAAGTTTAAATAACGGATAAACCACTTACTTGGTGATCTGAAGATCATTGACTTCCCGAAGGAATTGAAGATAACAGACGTGCTGTCTCTTAAGTAACATACAACATTGTCGGACTTAAACTCTTTATTCCAAATCGGCAGAAATTGAAATTGACCCCTTTTTCTAAAAATTCGCCCAGGGCGGAAATAGATTAAACTTCTATCAATTTAATCCCCTAATACATCATATGGGTAACTCTTCAAATTTATTCTTTGAATATCGCCTAGACACGCACTATGGAAACGCAACTTAACTTTTTAGCTCTCCGATCTCTACTACTGGTAAACGAAGTATTTTTCTTTGAAATTCAAGTCAGGAAGCCGAGATAGCTTAAAGTTTATTTTTAGACTTATTAGCCTTTACATGGGAATATTTTTAAGAAAAATGCTCCTGTTTTATAAAACGTAACCTGGATTTTCGAATTTTAATAATTGTTTATAAAATGAAATTATTCAATTTACAAATTTACTATTGTGATTTTGGCATAAAATTGATACTGGTAATTCACCAATTGGATATTATTATTACTACGTGGATATATGTACCGGGTGTTTCCAAATGAATGACCAATGTCGTAAGAATTTCAGACGCGCTTACACGATTGCACGTTGAAATAAAAAAAATGACCACATTTGCAAAAAGGATAGCGCTTTTTCATTATGGCAATACACCAGCTCACACATCATGGAAACTCAGCAGAAATTGGATAAACTACGTTACGAATTGCTTCCGCATCCACCTTATTCTCCTGATCTAGCTCCCGGTGACTACTTCTTGTTCCTAAAAAATGGCTTGGTGGAAAGAGATTCATATCAAATGAGGAATTTGAATGGAAAACATGCATATTTTCGAGGACTTGATAAATCGTACTACAAGGATGGTCTAATGAAATTAGAAAGACGTTGGACTAAGTGTATCGAGTTAAAATGAGACCATGTTGAGAAATTAAATGAAATTTTGCGAAAATGGTAAGAAATATAAAGTATACGGTATACCTTTATAAAGATAATGTTACGTTCAATTAAAAAATTTGATAATATATAAAGTATGCCATTTCAAAAAATATAGTTTTACACTTATTACGTTTTAAAGGAACAGCAGGAATTATAAACATAGCGTGTATAAGTTTATGGGTATAGTATAAAACATCGTTCAAATTATTCTTTTAACCCTTTCGAGCCCACAGACTCCAAAGACTTCAAATGCAATATATTCATTTATAAGTAAATAGATGATTGACTATTGCATAAAACTATTTATTTTGGTTTATAGATGTCTCTAATTACATTTTTTAAGAAATGAATGATTGAAGCAGGTAAAAGAGCAAAGCGCCATAACCAAAGAAAAATACCATACAATATTAGGAAAGGACATTTCCACGGGTCAAATTGCAGTATTGGTATGCCCGTACAAACAAAGAGTATCTAGAAGGTAGTTTAAATATTCGAATAATGTATAGATTATATGCTGAATTGTGTGAAAATAATAGAAGAGCATGCAAAATGCAGAACTTATGCAAATATGCTTAATACTTCAGCCAATATTAAATTTCACATCCCCAAAAAGGATCAGTGTACATTATGTGAGATTTTTAAGAAGACGAAATTGATCTGCAACAAAACTATGAAAACCACCTACTGGAAAAAGATTTATGCAGACATGAATAACCCAGGATATTCAAGATGACAATAATGCAGTGTATTGTTTTGATTTACAAGCCGTTTTACTTACAACTTGTGGTGGCATTAATACATGTTATTACAAGAGTAAGCTCTCAACATATAATTTCACACTTGCACCTAAATCTGGTTCTTATGGTAAGCGATTTTTATTTTAGTTACCAGTATATATGTCAAATTTGTAAGCAAAGCTGCTAATACTACTTAGCATAAAAATTTTAAAGCCCTATTTATGAGCCTTTAAGGGTAAATACTGCTTTAAGTAATGTCTGGCATTTGTAGAACATAAGTGCTCGTCTACGCAAGGAAACTGTTTAAATGGAATATGTCCAAACTTTTGATTTAAAGCATTAAGGATAGGCCTAATTTTGTGTAAAAGATCAGCATTTTAATCATCTCTAGGTTTAAAATCTCCATTATTATCAAACTATAAAGCAGAACGAACTTTGCCAAATTTTTTTTGGTTTAATGTTTCCTTTATTTGTGTAAATCCAGTTCTAATTACCCCATAATTTTTCACATTTGGTAAATAAATTACTGACATATAAATAATAACTCCAAAGTACTTCTGTATATGTTCTACTGAAATATATAAGTGGTCTATCAGTATTTTTGTGTGCTGTATGTATTAGATTCAGCTTCATTTTTCTGAAACAGTTTATTATTAAAAAAACTGATATGGAGTTTCCAACTAGGTTATTGATGAAGGCAACTTACTATTTACCTTAAAGGCAAGAACATCTTCATTGATTATATAATTCTTTCTTTTCCAAATTAAATTCTTAAAATTGTTTCATTTCAACGTCACTTGAAAGGTTTTCCAGCTTTTGATTTTCTTGTGTGCCTTCGTTTATCCACATCTACTTCTACATTAGTAAACAAGATATCATATTCTAAAATCATAATGGGCATGTTTTCTATATCAAATTCTTCTTCTTGAAGCCCCTCCTTACAATCATCTTCACATTCATTATCAATCTCATCTTCACTTTCGTTTCAACTCCAACTATCAACAATATTCTCAATCGCTTTATCAGAGAGTGATTTATTTTGATTCATGCTGAAACGATATAAAAATGTACATTGTATTAAATATGATACATAGACAAAATAATAAATTACCTGTTAATTTTAAGCGCTTTATCGAAGTCTTTATGTTTTAATATTTGTATATTATCATAACATTCACTTAAAAATTTATTTTCTTTTAAACTTACAGTAAAACTGGGTTTAAAAAATAAATACCTTGCACATGCAACTCTTATCACATCACTTCAAAACCGCTGGTTCATCTGATGTTTCTATTATACATTAAGGTTATATATTCGGGTATTCTATTTTTATATAGGCACATATATGTAGGTAAGTAACAAAATTGATACAAAAACGACTTTGGTTTAAAATACTGTATATTAGATTTTATTATTAAAAATTAGGTTTGATACAGTAAGCAGTGTTGGGTTAAAACCTTGTTTTGACTTGTTACACTATTGAACTGGGGTATTGATGTCATAAATTACGTAGTAAATACATGAGCTCAAATTACAACAATTTTTATAAAGTAAACAAACCAAACGTACTTGATGTTATGCAACCAAGAATATACTTTCAAATTTGTGTACCAACACCGCCCTCTGTTTATTATTTATTGTATTTATACAAGGTTTGAAACTTATACTAGAATTATTTCAAACGACACATTAGGAAACACGCCCCCTACGGATTAGGCACTATACTAACAGTTGATGGAATAACTATAAATATATAAACAATGCTCATGCATAAGTCATTTTTATTCATTTAATCTATATCAGCAACTATTAAATTAACTAACTAATTAAAGACATTGTACAATTATAATTATAGGACAAGATATATTATATTTAAAATTAATTACAGTATTATGCGAATATTAGATTGTGTTGTAATTACAATAGTAATTTGGGTTGCCCGTACGGCAGGCGTATTAGTACTCTATAACTAGAAATTGAATATTTAATTTCTACGTATGTTGGTTTCAATTGTTTAGTATTTAGTAGTATTATAGGTTTATCGAAAATTTCAAGTATTGATTTTTATGATATGCAGCATAATTGGTAATTAACTTGTTCCTATTTTAAATTTTTGAAAATATTTATTATTGTAATTGTTTCCATAGTAAATCAATTAAGAAGTAACTAATGAACATATACATACATTATATTGAAAAAGTACAGTTAAATTGTTTAGCAGGAATCCTAAATTTTATATTTAAGCATTTATTTTACTTTAATAATTATATATGCATATTAAGGTAACATTTATGTGAACACATTCAAATTAAACTTCTTGTGATTTCTACACCAACAGCAAACAACGGTTTCAAGGTGTTAATTATATAAACTATGAAAAATTAACTGAATAAATAACATACAGCTCCGCCAACAAATTGAGATTTAGGATAATTTTGCGCAAAGGTGAAATTTCAAAGCCTAAGGTTAAAGTTTCTCCACTAAGATCAACAACCCCATATAGAAATTGTTTTGGTCTTCCAGTAATAGACCTGATTTTTTTTGCAAAAAATCTTGATTATAGGTGCCAATTCGAAATTAGAAATCAAAAAACTAATGCGGATAAATGGGAATATGAATTTTGGCTATTGGAAGGTATAAAGCATCATGACCTCAAATTTTGAGACCTTCCAAATATTAATAAACTTTAGTATTAATTTGATGATAGCAAATGAAACTAATTATAAATGACGTCAAAAGTAATTTTACTAATTTCAACAACAAAAAAAGTAATAGCTGGAGTGTAAATTTTTCATTACTCATTCCTAAAATTGCATATTATGTTAGAAACTGGTAGGCTATAGATGACCGCTTAATCGACATAAATAAAGAAATTACTTGGTTACAATATAATAAATATTTGTGTACAAACTATTGATTCAAAAGAGCACGAAAGAAATACAATCAATGAAAATTGTAGAATTACTATACTAGTAATAGAGATCTTGGCGAGATACACAAAAACTTATTAAAAGCTAAGAATTATCTGACAAATGATTGGATTGTCGTTTAAAAGTAGGAAACATCCATAATAAATAAAAGTCAGCACCTACATGTTTCATCTCTATAAAAGTATTAAAATAAAGTGGCGTGTCTTCTATGAATTAAATTTATAGAAGAAAAGTAAAATGAAATATAAGTGAACATTTAAAAGTCGCAGAGAAACAGAATATATGTACACAGGGGAGATGTTATGTTGATAAAAATTTTTGCCATAAACAATAAATTGGAAGAAGAAGGCAATAAAAGCAATCTAGAGATATGTGTCTATATAATACAAATTGTATGCTACGTTTCAAGTTTAGAATAAAGTCCCTAAATATATCAAAGTACCGTGATTCCCTAGGTCAATGTATTACCATTTTGGGGCCAAAATGGTAGCTTAACTTATTTTGCGATACATGAAATGCATAACATTTCTATTTTCAAAATTTGAGGATTTGCATTAAATCGAGTAAGAATAGCGGCTAGAAAGGTTTTAGGCAATAAAAGGAGACACGTTTCGTAAAACTTTAAAAATTCATCAGAATTAACAAGTAGAGCAGTAATTTGGGAGCTACGGATCTACAAGGGTGTTTAAAGAATTCGCGGAGTACCACCAGTTTTGCTTACTTTACATGTGATATTACAATTCAACTTGCTAATTAATTCTTTGTTTACGAGTCAATTGAAGTTGACATGGGAGTACATTTTTTGTTTTAAATTGAGAATATGAAACATCGTGTTGCAATTGAATGTTTTATTTAAAAAAAAAAGGATGGAATGTTATGAAAATTTATACCGAAATTGTAAACATATTAAAAGAATCTGCTGCTTTAAAAATAATTGTTTCTAGGGGACACGTAAGTTTCGAAGTGAGCGCATAAGCATTGAAAACTATTTTCGCAGTAGACGCATAAAATCTGCGACAACACTAGGAAGTGTTGAAAAAATCATGATATGGTATTGAACTATCGGCGAGTAAAAATACGTGAATTTGCCGAAGCTGTAGGTAATCTCAAGAGAATGTGTACGGCATATTTTATAAGTCAGAAAGCTTTGTGGAAGACGAGTACTGCAGTTGCTAACAATCGATCACAAATGCATTAGAATACGAGTTTCTCAGAAGTATTTGAATTGTTTGAAGAAAAATAATGATAACTTTGTGCGTCGTTTCATAACTACTAACGAAACGCAGATTCATCACTACACGTTAAAACTAAAAAACAGTCAATATTCTACACTAAAGAAGCCAAATTGGGTTGCATAGGAAGAATTGAAAATGATTGGCGATGCTTGATTATTTTGAGAAAGATGAAAAAATAGCATTTTTCGATCAACTAGATAAACAAAAACGGAACAAGAGAGCCGGTTTACGAAACAAAAGTCATTTTTCGTCAAGACATAAAAGTGTTGTGGCGATGGGAAACTTAAAGAATTAAAGTATGCGTTGTTGTGTTTGTTTCCAAATACTAAACAATTTCTCGCTGGTATGCACTTTTCGTCCAATAAAGAAGCGATTGCCGTGATGGAATAGTATTTTGCAGGTCTTCCGAACAGTTATTTTAGGGGTTGAATAAGTTTATTAAAACAGCGCTGGACTGAGTGAGTTGAGGTACCTGAAGATTATCTTGATAAATAAACTATTTCAAAAACCATTATTTGTTTTTTACTTTCTCTTACCTATATGAAATATATAATAGAGAAAGTAATGTTTTCGTCCAAAATTTTCGATGTCAAAATTTTAGTGGAAATACACGTTTTGGGCCTCCCTGAGTCCGAAAAACGTGTTTTTAAAAATTGGTCTGTCTG
>JAHWXV010919940.1:0-10213 GCA_024586415.1 Phrixothrix hirtus | reverse complement strand
CAACTTCGTTTAAATTCAACTTTAAATAACTGAAGTTCCTACATTTGAATTTGTTACTGGTCACGTGGGGTTCGGGATTAAATGAAGGCACAGTACTTAATTATATATACGAGTGTTAGAATTAAATGTGCTGAAGTATTACAGCCGTTGAACTAAACCCTAAACACACTTCCGAACTGTCTCTCACTAACTACTAATTTCACATTAATCAGTAAAAAATCTACTTTCATAAATTAGAACCAATGTTTTACGAATTTTATTGTTGTTTGCAAAGCAGAAGTAAAACTTTTTCTACAAAATTTACTTTATTGGTATTTTTATTCAAGTTGAAAGGAAACACTACCAACGGTATTTTCAAAAGCATGTATTTCCGTAATTATCGAATCAACATTTTAGAAATATATACTAAAGTTATTTAATGCAGACTATCCATTTACTGTCATTAAAAATTATTTTTACCATTAAAAACAATTAATTTATCTTAAGATACAGTTATAAAGCAGTTATATAGCGTAATTAAGCGATCTAAATATAGTCTTTACGTTTACATTTTTATTAATAAACCATTAATCATAATTTGTTTATAGTTGCTTATTTGAACCGTTAGAAATAGACTATCACAAAATTACATTTGGTTAAGCTATTTTTATCAAAACAATTTATGTTGTAGAATTCGAATCTAGAAAGGTGTCGTGTCTATACGGCCATTAACATCTCTCTACCTCCATGATACACATCGTCGCACATAGCGGTTTTCTCTGAGATCACAGTTAAATATACAAGAATTGTTGCGAAGTAAACAAATAATCATTAGTTTGCAGTTCAAAAAGCTTCAGCAAATAACAATCAAATGCGTTTTTGTTATAAATTGTAATATAAATCACTTTTTTCTATTTATAAAAATAGATGTTTTGAAATTGGCGTCGTCTTATATGGAAATAATTCTTTAAAATAATTTACTCATTAATCAAGTTTTCTTGAATAGTTTTTGCTTCCGTTAAAATCTTATTTAACGTTTAATTAATATTCCTATGAATAAGTCATAAAGGATTGATGATTTTGACAATTTTGTGTATACATTGTATGATTTTATATACCTATACGTTGTTGCAACTAATTAAAAGTAAGAGGAAAACTGTTTCCAGCAATAAAAATTTAAAAAAGAATAAGGGAAGCTATTACTATTCATCCGTACACTATTCACTTTGCAGTCATGTAAACAAAATTCTTTTCTGATATTTACTACGTATTTAATAAATATGTTTATTGCACATTTACCGTTTATATTCCTCATTTTATTATTTAAATTTTATTTCTCGCGTTTTTTATTTTGATCGAAAATAATCTGGGAATTACATTAAGGTATATACTTTTGTGACATTTCCGGTGCCGAACTGTATTATTTTATTTATCTATAAATTAACAGTTAATAGATAAATAAGTAGTCGTTTAGCTTCTGTTTTACCAAATTCCATATGCATTCACACTATTCAAAGGTGAATTTGTCATTGAGAATGCACAAATAAATTTTATTATATTCAGATAAACATAATGACTAGTACAGTTAAAATTTTTGCTCGCCACGATAATGATGGTAATCATGTCAATTTTCAATAACAATACCTTACGGAATTTTCAAGTGTTTCAATTTGCAGTATAAAATTATCAGGATAAATGTATACGAGTACAGAGTGTCCCATTTTCATTGTGATTTGGTGGTTTATCATATAAGGAGAAGGGATAGGGCTTTGGGTTTGGACGTTCCTGATGTGCTCCTTTTATAAGTAGATTACATTACCGAAATGATATTTTCATTATCTCCTTCAGTTTTCGCGAAAAAAAAATAAAATCGTTATTTCCTTGTTTTCAATTCCTCCCTATAACTTCTTTTGCATGAAATATATTCAAAATGTTAAGACAGATTCTTATATAGTTTTCTACGTAAAAAGAAATTGCATTTTTTTAAATAGAAAGTATAGAAGGCTTTGGAACTGTTACAAAGATCTTTTAATATGCTATCCAAATATCTATAGTTTTATATATCTACTTCTTAAAACAGGTAAATATATTGACAAAAATGCGTATTTTCGTGTGAAAATATCTTTAAAAAAATCTGGTGTGAGATAACACGCGACTTTCTCTTACGTACATAGATATATAAATATGTAAATGTCCACAAATGATTCAAATATTATTTACGTTTATTTTGTGAACGATAATAGTAACAGTCACCCGTCCAAATTACTAGACACGCAAAACCCTGCTTAACTTCAGAGATTTTCCCTGATAACTCGCTTCATCGCATTTTTTCAGGAAAAAAGGCATAAGGACTGTACCAAGTTTCAAAAAAATTGTTATAGCCGTTTTGAGAAAATCGTAAGAAACTTAAATATCGCATTAATAAAGTGGCACTTCCGGTCATTCGATTTGATATTAGATATATAAAACTATATATATATTTGAGTAGCACATCAAGGAGTCTTTTTAACACTTCCAAAGCCTACTATGCTTTCTATTTAAAAAAGTGCAATTTCTTACCGTAACTCGAAAAATATTTCTTTTATAAAAAATACTATGCACACCACCGTATTCTACGTAAAAAACCATATAAGATTCTCTCTTAACATTTCGAATATATTTCGCACAAACGAAGTTATAGAGAGGAATTGAAAATACGAAAATATCTATTTTATTTTTTTTTCGCGAAAACTGAAGAAGATATTGAAAGTATGATTTTGGCATTGTAATTTACTTAGAAAAGAAGCACAGGAACGTTGAAACCCGAAGACCGTATCTCTGCTCCTTATATGACAAAGCCCCAAATCACAACCAAAATGGGTCACCCTGTACGTATAAAAACTGCGGCTACATTTTAATTGTCACTATCCTTCACAAAAAAGTTACTTTTTTCATAATATTAAAAGATTTTAGAATTGTTTGCTTAAAATTTTATTAAATGGTTTTCTCGGCAATCCAAGCTCCAATAATCCAAGTTCACTTGATTCTTTTGATGTATGTTAATTTTTCACATATGATTGTTTATTTTTTTTAATAAAATAATTGCTTGGATTTGTATTCGACATTTTTAAGATATCAATTTTACAATAATCCAAGAGATTTTGTTTTTTGTTTTTTGTTTTTTGTGGCTGAGGGTTCGGAATACGGAATTTCCCTTGGCTCTCTTGGACTAGAACTGTTATATAATCATTTCACTATGTCTACTAGAATTTTGCCGTATCTGGAGGAGTTCCAACGTGCCAAACATCACATTGACACGGGACCTACGATTTTACTTCCTTATCCGAGAAGAAGGCGTGTTTTTCAAATTTCTCTCCACTGAAAAATTTACTGACCTCGATCTGGTTTGAACCCACGTTCCTTGGGTGTAGAGGCAAACATGCTCACCACTACACTAGTCGGGGCCGGCGATAACCCAAGGTGGTTCCAATCCGATCAAACTCGGGTTAAAGTTCCAACTATAACTCTTAGAAAGTATAATATCTAACTATAAAATAATAGTATTTCCAAAAACTTGAAATTTATACAGAGTATGCACTAATTTGTGTAACAAAATATACTTTTCGAATGTTTACACTAATCAAGAATGTACCGAAACGTGTATCTAGAAATTTCATTCATTTCGAAATATTTTTAAGATTAAATGACAAGAAATTATATAATGTAAAATATTACATTTTTATCGCCTCACACCAACAAAGAGTTGCGTATTAGATAATGCTCTAGCATTGCGTTCGATCCCTAGCCTTATTCAGGTTTCGAGGGATTTCCTGAGTCAACAGAAACATCTTTGCTTAGGTATCTGCCGAGGCAGTATTTTTACTCATTCCTAGCCTCTAACCTCCGACCAAACTCATCGTTGCAGTTTCTATCCTTAGTTATCATTATTGGCTGAAGAGGAGTCGCGGTTTCCCCTATATCAGCCCAGCCCTGTGCAGGAGAATTAAAATAATATTGATCTTGAATACTTCATGTGTACATAAATTAAAAGATGAACACGTGGTAAAAAAATAACTAAAATTCTCTCTGTAAGTAAGTCAATAAACCCAATGCTGCTTCTAGCATATTTTATAAAGGAATAATAAAAAGGGTGCCTCGTATTGAAACCCTTAATTGAAATTGAAATCTTCTCAAGCTCAAGGCATAGAATAAATTAGATTATAACATACGCTCTCAAAAATTTGTTGATGTGATGTATATGTACAGTCCCTGGCCAAATTAATAGGCTCGCTTAAAAATTTTTTAGTTTTTTTTTGGTAGAGCGATTTTTAATAAATTACTAGTACTGCAAAATGTATTAATCTTCAGATACAGCATTAAGAAACATTTATTAATAAAATAACATGAAGTACAGTAATTCATTGTAAAAAATCAATATTTAGTTAAGCCGCCGCTTGCTTTAACCAAACTCGTAACTCTTCGAGGTATGCTTTCTATGCAGTTTAGGACAATTTTATTTAAGTTTCCATTTATACAACAGTCTTTCAATTAACTGAACCTTTGTGGTAATATTTTTCTTAGCTAAGTAATTTTTTGTACATTCCCAAACATATTCTATAGGGTTCATATCGGGAGAATTCCCTGGCCATGGCAAAACTGATTAATTGTTGCTTTCCAGATTTTGCACTATGGCAAGGTACTCCATCTTGCATAAATGATTTTGGACCATCTCCAAACTATTCTTGTAATTGAGTAAGCAATTTGGACTCCTATATTTTTTTATATTGGTCATGTGACTTTGTTCCTTCAACGCTTTTTGTTTCACTGTCTTTTCTCTACTTAGTTCACGAGACGAGTCCCCAATACTTAATTTCTTTTCAGTGCGATCACGTTAGGGACGTGTCCCTATGGGATAAGCTTTGTAGGTAAGCCTACATTAGGTTAATGTTTGGCCTAAACCTCGAATGCGACTTAAAGGATAGCTAATCATCCTTTCCACCATTTGGTGCGACCTCCAAGAGATCCTGTGCCTTCAGATCTTTTCTGATGTCTTCGTTCTTTATGAACCATGGAGCGTCAGCTATCAGCCTTATTACTTTATTATAACCCCTTTGGATCGATCTAATGGCTGTGATGGACGCTTTACACCATATTTTCTCGCCACATGTGAGCATCGGTCCAATAATGACGTCTGTTAGTCGTTTCTTTATCGACAATCAGAAGGTTTTGTGAGGACCCTGCAAATTGTTAAGTTTGTAGCATTATCTTGCAGCTAAGTCCTTACTTCGTTTAGTGTGGTTACACATCGTCAGATTGTTGTTCAGGGTAACTCCCTAGCTATGTTATCGTGCATTTAAGCCGAATCCGCAGATTGACTGCATCTTCTCTTTTCTCCGGAAATAAACGCCTCATACCCTTGCTAGTTATAACAAACCAAACCATTACTGATATGGGGTGTTTTGCCGTTTCTATAAGACAAACAGAATTGCATTCTTTATTATGTCTTCTCAAAAACTTGAAAACAATGCTGTAATGGTAAAATAATAATAGCTGCCAAGACAATTTCTATTATTGAAGTACTGACTATATTCCAGTCATGAAGAGTTAAATATTTATGGAGCATTAGGCAAGATAATCTCCTTTACGCTATTTCAGGAGTCAATTTCAACTTTTTCATAGGTCGCCTACATTTGAATGTTATACTATACAAAGTTCTCCTTACAGTGCGTTCGCTTCGTGTATAACCCAAGTACTCAAATATTTCTGTTACATCGAAATAATTTGCCCGTCTGTATTTTAGAGCAATACCTCTAAGGAATATCTGCCCTCTTGGAGTAATTAACTGGTTTCGCCCACATCAACCTTTACCAAAACATTCAACAGGCTGATTTGGTTAAGTTCTTGTCTTAAACATATTGTTGCCTGTGAAATTTTACATTTTGCCACTATCTGACGTTAACTAACGTCAGTATTGGCTAATAAAACCAAAACAACTTCTTTTTATTAAAATATCTTATTTTTTACAATTATTTGTAAATAATCGTAAAAACCGTTTAATTATAATAATTGATATAATAAAAAAACTATCGTTACTAGAACTATGCAGTTAACTTTCAATAAAACTTAATTAAAAATAATAAAATAACACCTAACCACAAATTTCATAACTAACAGATATATGACGTCTAAATTGGAAACTAGATTACCGTTAGATATTTGACATTTAATTATCATGTAAATAATGCCACACTCACACTAGCATACTTGCTTAAATATTTAGGTAACAAAAGCTTAGGAAAAGAGATATAGAAAAATGTGTCTTCTCATTGCCAAACAGCCTACATTAAGTAGGTACAGAGTGGCTTTGTCGAAGTTGGAAGTTTTCTCTACTTTTTGGTCGTTTATATTACACTAAAGGCCAATTTCATAATAAATGTAAAGCTACTTCTAATTTTATAATTACTTTTACTGCTATAACTAACTTACTGATATAACTGTCTAGACAATAGTAACTATAAAAATTCAAGTTGACTTTAAAATAAACTGACTTCTACGTTGCCGGTCCCGACTGGTGTAGTGGTTAATATGTTTGCCTCTACATCCAAAGGACGCGGGTTCAAACCCGATTGAGGTTGGTAAATTTTTCAGCGGAAAAAAATTTAAAAAACATGCCTTCTTCTCGGATAAGGAAGTGAAATCGTAGATCCCATGCCAATGTGATTTTTGGCACCTTAAAAATCCCTACTAGTGCTGGAACTCCCCCAGTTTAGGCAAAATTCTTGTAGGCATGGCGAAATAACTATAAAACCGTTCTAGTCTAAGAGGGCCAGGGGAAATTCTGCATCCAGAACCCTCAGCCACAAAAACAAACAGACTTCCAAGTTTATTATGAAAGTGACTCTAACTTCTAATTTTACTTGATCAGATATCACCGTGCAATTTTATTTTATTAATAAGAGGTTATTGAAGTTGAAATTCTTGCAACCCAATTGCTTGGAAAAGTGGCAATCGATTATTTTCCTCTGTCAGGATCTTCCTTGATTTTTGAGTGTATACAGGATCTTTCCATGCCTTGGAACACTACTTCTATCATGTTGCACACCACTCGTCAGTTTAGTTGATAGCCTACAGCCGGCCTCTGACATGTCTAACTATCTGTCGCCATTGGCACAAGATTGCTTCTTTAGGTTCCATCTTTATAATGTGACTACTGATATGATCATACTTCATAGTGAGGCAGTAAATGCTTCAAATGCCTTGGTGACGACTATGTCGTAGATGACAAACCTTTTCAATTTCTGGCTACAGCTGCAATTTTTCTTCTACACCAGCATATTAACTCCTAAATTAGATATCAATAACATGAAGCATCCGTGTTTTGGAACACAATAAGATGATGTTAATCTTCGGATACCCATAGGGATTTATGAACCGTTCAGTGGTAACACCGAATCGGTCTTTACGGGAACCTGATACCATGAAATCTAAAAATGACAGTTCTTTGCTTTGAACTGGTACACCCTTTGTTCAGGTTGTTCTTGGTCCGCATTTCTACTAGCGTACGGAACTAAGCGATTTTAGTGTACCACTTTAGATTTATCTTTGGGTAGCTCCTTAATTATATATTACATCTTTATACAGGTTTTTCCAGGATTGTTGTAATTTTAGCGACAGGCCTTATCGTCACTACGGCTAGTATAACCAAGCCAGCTCATTGGGTTGAAATGCTCAAGATTTAGAATGTACATCCCACTAGACTTGCATTCGCTAGCAATCTGAATGTTAATGCGCACCCTCTCATTTATAGGGTTCAACTTCCATCGAATGCTCTTAACGTGCCCACTTCCGACATTCAGCTCTTCTTCATGCCTACTAACACACCTCAGATCACATGGTAGACTTAGTTCACGTCCAAAAAATACTCTAACCAAGTTATCTCCTGTTGTCTTATGTATAGCCGACCGATACGCTGTTATTGATCGCAGTCCCCTTGCTGATCTGAGGCTGCCTTCGACAGATATTTCCCCATGATTCGGTTCAAGCGCTCCATCTGACTGCGGAAGAAAGACAGTAGTGGTAGTCTTCCGTATTTTAACAATTGGCGAAGGTTTTGGAATAGGGCCGACTCAAAATTTCATCTTTGGTCGGAATGAAATTCTAATGGAATTCTCAAAAATGCCCAAAAAGCTCTTTCGCCAATGTCCGGCTACTACAGCTGCTTCTTAATTTGCTAGAGCATAGTCTTTTTCCACTTACTAAAATAATCGTTCGCCACCAAGACCTCTTTATTTCTTGCTTCTGTATCCGGAAACGAATCTGCTATATCAATGGTCCCTCTTTCATTATTCCTAAGAATGTTACACTGGATCAGAAGGTGTACCGAATTTCAAACTGCTAATATTTTGCATAAGTTAAAGAGAAATCCTATTTTTTACTTAATTTCGTTATTACGTGTGTTTAAATGTGGATTTTCCAGTACCATCCTGAAACTAAACAACAGACCACGCACTGGAAGACGGCACACTGAGCTAGGTTAAAAAAGTTCGAATGCGTAAACCGGAGTTTTTCACTGTTAGGAACGTTGTTTTAATTGAATGACTTCTTCAAGATCGGACAGTTAACCATCACTATTATTGAAGGGGTTGTCATGTAATTACGTATTTTGCTTAATATAAATTTATGATCAGACAGTTTCGTTATTTATTTGTAATGCCTCATACTTAGATAAACGTTAAGATATTGGTTGATATTTTCGTACACTTTAATGACTCACATTTGTTTATTTTTAATGTTCCTTAGTATCCTGTTTTTTAAAATTTTATCGATAGATAGTTTATACGCCCTGAATACAAACTTGGCTGGCGCGGACAACATATATGTACATGGAAGCATTATACATATAGAATCCAACCTCTCTCTATCCTCAATTTTGTAGTGAGGTTTTAAGGGTAGAAGCAGTCAGTAATCGGTCATGATTAAACACAGAGTGTATAAAAAAATAATATATAGAAACAACGTGTATAGTTGCATACAATGGTTATATTAAAATATTTTTCAAATCAATAATTGTAAGAAATTTCAATTACTTTTCGTCCTCCCAGGCGCACATAACTACGTTTGCTGCTACCATGTGGCAGCTTAATAGTAAAGCGTCCTGCCAAAAAATGGGCTATTAAGGACACATCTTTCCTGTAGGATGATACTTCATGTACAGAAGTACTTCTAGAAGCGCTTCCAAGCAAGAGAAATCATTATTCGTTCTATCTTTAAGGAAAGAAAGGAAATTATGACAACGTATGGCAAGATAAGAAATTAAACTAACGAGGTAATTATTTAGTATCATTTTTATTGTAATATAGCTAAACGTAAGTAACATACAAGAATAAAAATTAACAACGAAAATTAATACAGAATATTTAATATTAATTTAGAAGGATAACATTAAATAATGTTGAATTATTTTCCAAGTTATCAAATATATTTAGAACTACAAATGCATAAGTATGTTCCATTTCGTTAGTTTGGAATAATTGTTAGGTAATGCATTATCCACCGTATACAATAAATTATAACAATATAAAATAAAAATAATTTCATAAGGAAAATTCCATAAAGAAATGTTTCCCTTGCAAACAATATACCGGAAATTTTGAAATACCTTACAACCATTGGAATGCACAGAGAAACGCAAAATTTATGAAACCTGACAAACACGATCAAATATATGGCTTTCTGATTAGCATAAAAATTTCAATATAATAAATATAATTAATTACAACTAAAATTGAAATCGAAACTTGTATTAATTTATCACAAAGGTTACGCATATTTGTGGCGTAGACTTCAACATTGTGGAATGTTCAAAATTTATTAAACATTAATCTTTGCAAGTTAAAATCGTTATCGAATTTCGTAATATTAAGAATGAATTAAGTAACGAAATTTAAATTTTCAACTTTAAATTAGGAAATGTCCATAACAATTTGATTGCATTTGGGAATAAGCATTATGTATCTGCATATTTTATAAAATAACG
Source organism: Phrixothrix hirtus (assembly GCA_024586415.1). Taxonomy (NCBI): domain Eukaryota; kingdom Metazoa; phylum Arthropoda; class Insecta; order Coleoptera; family Phengodidae; genus Phrixothrix; species Phrixothrix hirtus. Next base: position 219 of record JAHWXV010919940.1, on the reverse strand, counting down.
TTACTAGAGATATAAAAATGTTTCAACCGGAATGTAAACATCAGAAAATATTTTTTAATTACCGCCACAGAGTTTTATAAATACATATTTTCAGTACCTATTTAAAGTTTTGAATGGATTTAAATTGGATTCGATTTATAGAAACGTGTCCATATGATGTAATTGAATTTTATCACAGATAAAAAGTTAGTGTCCGTAAAATAGCACAATTAAGGAAAA